>BDUI01017064.1:0-11176 GCA_002335545.1 Apodemus speciosus
TGACCTCCAGTTGAGCCAGCACCATTTGTTGAAAAGGCTATCTTTTTTCCACTGGATGTTTTCAGCTCCTTTGTAGAAGATCAATTGGCCATAGATGTGTGGGTTCAATTCTGGGTCTTCAATCTTTGTTCTAACTCAGTTATAATTCCTGATAGGGCAAACTTGAATCTGTAGCACATTTCTGGTGTGGATTGCCATATAGTAGGGAGATGATAATTCAAGAAAAGCAAGGACAGATGGAATGTAGCCCTGAAAATCAGAGGGAGGAATCTAATCTTKAAGCTAGTTACAGGAGCTTCAGGAAGGCCACTGTTTAGCCACTTATAAACAACCACTGCTGTGGCAGAATATTAGAGCTTTCCAATGAGAAGCCAACATGTAAATAATGACCAATAGAACCAAAGTTAGAAATCTTACAGTGTGTTATAATATAAAGAAAACACTGAGAGAAACAAGATACCAACAGCAATATGGCTTCTATACCATAAGACATAGTATGTGATAGTGTACTAAAACTATGAGTGTATAAGCTGTATTTCAAAATGCTCTAAAAATGGATTTTGAACGTATTTACTATTAAGGGTGATAAATATCTGAAAAGGCAGTCATACTTCCTCCGATTACACCATTTATATGTATATAACCTTCTGTATTACCTCACTAAATATAAATATTTTTTTAATTTCATGTATCAGTTAAATTATTACACACAAAATGTAACATTAGATGACATTGGTGATGTTGATGCCATATAAATTTACAGATGCTATATGAAACCTTGAGTTGACCCTCTCTGTGAAAGTATCTGAAATTTAATTCTCTGTTCAAAGTTGCTCTTCATTCAGTGACTTGGACAGTTTTCAGGTCATTCCCTTCTCAACAGCTTTGTGACACGCATTAGCTATAACCACTAAAGTGTGAAGAAATTAAACCACTCCAAAGACATTAAGGAACCATAAAAACTGGAAGGCTTAAAATGGCAAAACAAAGTTAAAATTAGCCTATTTTAATTATTTTTAGGATGCCATTTAGTTAGAATATGTAAACTTGCCAACAATAGAACCAAGTGTAGACTTATCCTTTTAATATTTTTTAAAAAAATGTGAACATGTTGCAATAAAAGGAGTTTCAATTAATTTGAAATCATCAATACTTCTTCAAACACATATAAATATTACAGATTTTCTTACACATTCATTTTCTCTTTAGAAAACTTCAAATTAGTTTTTTATTCAGATATATAAAATTTTGGAAAAGAAAGTTTAACCTTACTGTCAGAGGCAGAGGTGAAAATGAGCCAGGGTTATCATAGAGGTAAAATAGGGGGTAATCAACCTGATATCTTCAGTCACCTTACAGTTAGTTAGATGCCTTTTGCTAGATGATGTCCAACCTACATATGCAAGTACATATGTTCTATAAATAATAAGTATGGACCTTATTAATGGTCAGATATAGGTAACCATCTTTATAGAACCAGGTACTATAAAGAATAACTTTAAACCTTCTTAAAGTTCAGAAGACATCTCAGAAGAACAAAGTCTTTAAGGAAACTATTCATATCTACATACTTACTTATGCTATTAGAGCTGAGATGGAGACAGAAGACCCCAAAACAAACATCCTGAACCTTGTGAGGCCACTGCTTAGGAAGAAGTCTACAGAACTCAGTAGGTTTACCTTGSTTGTGGCTTTTGCATGACATGAAAATGAAGACAACCTCATGCAATCATTATTACCCAAGAAAATACATCTCCCTAATCGAAAGGCGAGAAATTTATTTCCTGAATTTAGGAATTAGTTCACTAAAGAATCATTTATTGTAAGCCTACCATCTGTGAGAGATTACTTASTTTACTACAGGATCTCTAAGAAGAAGATGGAGAGAAAGTAGATGCCCTTTCATTTTGATCTGCACATAAATCGTGTTCATTAAAGAATGAGTATTTAACCAGGAAAGGGCATAATATTTGAGATGTAAATAAAGAAAAATCTAATAAAAAATGAAAATTATATTTTTCCACTTTCCAAAAAAATGAGTATTTAGTTGGAAGCCATATCAAGATAAGAAAAACCTTCTTGTTAGTTGGGGACCACATGCTTGAGGTTCTAGAGCAGGAAAATATTTGAATTTTATCATGTCACTTCTCAATTGAAAAAGAAAAATGAACACATTGTAAGATTAAGTACAAAGAAATTTTGTTATTTTCTAGGGTCCTGTGCACATTGAAGGGTATTTGTAGTCACAGATGAGGATGTATATTCTTCCTTGAATTCTTGCCATCATTTTTCCCTCCACTGTGTACTGTTAAATAATTTTATTTACTGATATGTTCTCAAACTCAAGAAGTAATTTTATTTTATTGATTTCTGTTAAATATAAGTTTAATTGCTTATTTCATAATGAGTAATGAGGGACTTTCACATAAACTCTAATTGGATATTAAAGGGCCAGATTCATGCCAGAAGACAGGCATATATAAAACGAATATTCACAAATGGACAGGAAAAATGGATATAGTGAATAGTCTGTTCAGAGAGGACAGAGAATGGGGTGATGTTTGTTTAACATGAATGAAGAATGCTTTTACCAGATTGGCTTTTTTTCGATGCGTTATAGTATTTATAATTAATAATGAATAGTACTTAGAAAATAAGTAAAGAGATGAAATGGTAAAAATTAGTTATGAAAACCTTGATGTTAAAATGCTGATGCAGGTCAGAATATTTTAGCAGATTATGAATTCTAAAAGGCTGCAACGCTTCTCTGTCACAAAATGCCCATCTGTTTCAGGTGACTCCTCCCCTTTTTTCTTTGTTTTTAATTGGATATATTTTTTATTTATATTTCAATGTTATCCCCTTTCCCAGTTTCCAGTCTCCCAGATAGCCCCTATCCCATCCTTCCTCCCCCTACTTCTATGAGGGTGTTCCTCTATTCACCCCCTCCCACCTCCCTGGCCTCGATTCCCCTACACTGGGGCATCTATTGAGCATTCATAGGACCAAGGACCACTCCTCTCACTGATGCCTGACAAGGCAATCTTTTGCTGCATGAGGAGCCATGTGTGCCCCTTGGTTGATGGCTTAGTCCCTGGGAGCTCTGGGAGGGGGTCTGGTTGGTTGATATTGTTGTTCTTCCTATGAAGTCGCAAACTCCTTCAGCTCCTTTAGTCCTTTAACTTCTCCATTTGGGACCCCCACTTAGTCCAGTGGTTGGCTGTGAGGATCTGCATCTGTATTTGTAAGGCTCTGGCAGTGCCTCTCAGGAGACAGCCATATCAGGCTCCTTTCAGCAAGCATTTCTTGGTATCCATGATAGTGTGGATGATTTGGGGTTTTGGTGACTGTATGTGGGATGAATCCCCAGGTGGGACAGTCTCTGGATGGCCTTTGCTTCGGTCTCTGCTAAAGTACTTAGATTAGTCTTATTCAGAACAGTGCTAATGCAGCTTCTCTGGAGACGTGAGGCTGTCAAATAGAATGCAATATTTTTTGCATTTCGTATTGTAGCAAAATTGTAAATGTCCTGTATGTTCTAACTACCTCTCAGTAATCAATAATAAAGGCCTTAGACGGTTTGTCTGAAACTTAAATTGAACTCAAAATGTTGATTTTTCTGGGTCAAAGAAAACATGATATATTAGTATAGAAATCTCGCTTTCATTAAATTATGATCTCCCCAATGCACTGTATCGGTGCATTGTATTTTCCACTTGCAACTGTTGAAAAACTTGCTGAAATTTGTGACATGAATTGCTGCCAAGGGCCCTAATAGCTTTAGCATAGTGTTTCCAGCTTACCCTTGAAAAAAGACACAGTCCAGGTTACAGGCCAAANTTTACTACAGGATCTCTAAGAAGAAGATGGAGAGAAAGTAGATGCCCTTTCATTTTGATCTGCACATAAATCGTGTTCATTAAAGAATGAGTATTTAACCAGGAAAGGGCATAATATTTGAGATGTAAATAAAGAAAAATCTAATAAAAAATGAAAATTATATTTTTCCACTTTCCAAAAAAATGAGTATTTAGTTGGAAGCCATATCAAGATAAGAAAAACCTTCTTGTTAGTTGGGGACCACATGCTTGAGGTTCTAGAGCAGGAAAATATTTGAATTTTATCATGTCACTTCTCAATTGAAAAAGAAAAATGAACACATTGTAAGATTAAGTACAAAGAAATTTTGTTATTTTCTAGGGTCCTGTGCACATTGAAGGGTATTTGTAGTCACAGATGAGGATGTATATTCTTCCTTGAATTCTTGCCATCATTTTTCCCTCCACTGTGTACTGTTAAATAATTTTATTTACTGATATGTTCTCAAACTCAAGAAGTAATTTTATTTTATTGATTTCTGTTAAATATAAGTTTAATTGCTTATTTCATAATGAGTAATGAGGGACTTTCACATAAACTCTAATTGGATATTAAAGGGCCAGATTCATGCCAGAAGACAGGCATATATAAAACGAATATTCACAAATGGACAGGAAAAATGGATATAGTGAATAGTCTGTTCAGAGAGGACAGAGAATGGGGTGATGTTTGTTTAACATGAATGAAGAATGCTTTTACCAGATTGGCTTTTTTTCGATGCGTTATAGTATTTATAATTAATAATGAATAGTACTTAGAAAATAAGTAAAGAGATGAAATGGTAAAAATTAGTTATGAAAACCTTGATGTTAAAATGCTGATGCAGGTCAGAATATTTTAGCAGATTATGAATTCTAAAAGGCTGCAACGCTTCTCTGTCACAAAATGCCCATCTGTTTCAGGTGACTCCTCCCCTTTTTTCTTTGTTTTTAATTGGATATATTTTTTATTTATATTTCAATGTTATCCCCTTTCCCAGTTTCCAGTCTCCCAGATAGCCCCTATCCCATCCTTCCTCCCCCTACTTCTATGAGGGTGTTCCTCTATTCACCCCCTCCCACCTCCCTGGCCTCGATTCCCCTACACTGGGGCATCTATTGAGCATTCATAGGACCAAGGACCACTCCTCTCACTGATGCCTGACAAGGCAATCTTTTGCTGCATGAGGAGCCATGTGTGCCCCTTGGTTGATGGCTTAGTCCCTGGGAGCTCTGGGAGGGGGTCTGGTTGGTTGATATTGTTGTTCTTCCTATGAAGTCGCAAACTCCTTCAGCTCCTTTAGTCCTTTAACTTCTCCATTTGGGACCCCCACTTAGTCCAGTGGTTGGCTGTGAGGATCTGCATCTGTATTTGTAAGGCTCTGGCAGTGCCTCTCAGGAGACAGCCATATCAGGCTCCTTTCAGCAAGCATTTCTTGGTATCCATGATAGTGTGGATGATTTGGGGTTTTGGTGACTGTATGTGGGATGAATCCCCAGGTGGGACAGTCTCTGGATGGCCTTTGCTTCGGTCTCTGCTAAAGTACTTAGATTAGTCTTATTCAGAACAGTGCTAATGCAGCTTCTCTGGAGACGTGAGGCTGTCAAATAGAATGCAATATTTTTTGCATTTCGTATTGTAGCAAAATTGTAAATGTCCTGTATGTTCTAACTACCTCTCAGTAATCAATAATAAAGGCCTTAGACGGTTTGTCTGAAACTTAAATTGAACTCAAAATGTTGATTTTTCTGGGTCAAAGAAAACATGATATATTAGTATAGAAATCTCGCTTTCATTAAATTATGATCTCCCCAATGCACTGTATCGGTGCATTGTATTTTCCACTTGCAACTGTTGAAAAACTTGCTGAAATTTGTGACATGAATTGCTGCCAAGGGCCCTAATAGCTTTAGCATAGTGTTTCCAGCTTACCCTTGAAAAAAGACACAGTCCAGGTTACAGGCCAAAYGCTTTTTTACTGGATCTAAGCACCAGGCACCAGAGAGGAAGAGATTCAGTAATATCTTCATCCACTGGGCTGGAAGACAGTGTAATGAGAACAATGGTTAGCTTTCTTCAGCCATTTGTATTTGATCGCATCCAAACTATGGCAGATTTTTCAGTTCAGCACGTATTTAGAGATAGTTAGCTGACAGACATTTGAAAGCTAGCTAAGAAAAGATAAGAGGAGTTTGAGAAAAAAAAGGAGTTTCAGAGACTGGATGATATTAATCTTAAAAAGTATAATTAAAAAAATTGTTATGGTACCACTGGGGATCAGGAAATGAATGAAAACATTGGTATAGAAGTCAGCCTAACTTGAGTTTCAAGTTCATCTCTTTCTCTAGCTGTATGACTTTGAGTTGATTTCTCCTCCTGCTCCTCCTTCTCCTCCTCCTCCTGCTCCTCCTCTTGCTCTTCCTCCTCCTGCTCCTCCTCTGACTACTGCTTCTCCTCCTCCTTCTCCTCCTCCACCTGCTCCTCCTCCTTCTTTCTTTCCCCTTCTTCATACAATAGAGATAAGTACACTTAAAACAAATAAGTGCTGTGACGTCCTGTGAGCTGATATTTGGAGATTCACCCCTTACCTCCTCTTTATTCTTCTCTATACTCCAACTATACTGTACTCTGGAGATAAAGAGCAATACATAGGGCTGAGAAGCAGCTTTATTCAGGAACAAATTTGCTAAAAAAAATCATGAATGATGATGATGATATAATAATAATAATAATAATAATAATAATAATAATAATAATAATACCCTGTGGCTGTGGTGGTATGTGACTGGAATTTCAGTGCTGGGGAGGTAGAGATGGGAGACCCTTGCGGCTTGTAGACTTACAGTCTACCTGAGTTCATGAGCTCTATGCTCAGTTAAAGACTCTGTCTCAGAAAAATAAGATGAAGAAAAATTAAATAAAATGTCCATTGTCAGCTTCTTATAGATGCACACATAGATACATGCCATACACAACACACAGGAGAAGATAGATAGATAGATAGATAGATAGATAGATAGATAGATAGATAGATAGATAGATAGATGATAGATAGATAGATAGATAAATAGATAGGTAGATAGTAGATAAAAAGAGATAAATATGGATAGAGATAGATAATAAAAATGGAAGGTTGGATAGATAGAGATAGATATGGATAGGGATAGATGACAAAATAGATGGTTAGATAGATACATAGATAGATGATAGATAGATGATAGGTGATAGACAGACAGATAGACAGACAGATGAGCTAATATTCTACAATGATAAGGTAAAAGGAAAGGAATCCTGGACTTCCTCATTTACACATTCAGTAGTCTGGGCAAGGAAAACCTGGGCTGTCCCATACCCAGCAGCAGCTTTCACGTTTTGTTGATTAGGGTTCTTTTTGTTTCTTAAACCTAGGTTGCCTTTAAAATGCTCAGTCTTGGCARCATGCTCAGCATCTGCACAGCCAATGGTGTCCTAGAACTGAAAAGAGAAGAGGACMCGAGTAGGTACAAACCCTCATCCCTAACCCAGAAGCTATCTCCAGTTGATAACCACATTCAAATGAAAATTTATTTTTCTCCAAGGAATCTCACTCTGAAAACAACCTAAAGATAGGCTGCATGCTCAGTAGCAGATGCTTAACATAAAACAACAAAAAATCTTCACAATGGAGACTGGTTATCTTATACAATCATTTTGGGCCTCTTTCGTTCTTTCTTTCTTTCTTTCTTTCTTTCTTTCTTTCTTTCTTTCTTTCTTTCTTNTTTCTTTCTTTCTTTCTTTCTTTCTTTCTTTCTTTCTGTCTCTCTCTCTTTCTTTCTGTCTCTCTTTCTTTCTTTCTTTCTTTCTTTCTGTCTCTTTCTTTCTTTCTTTCTTTCTTTCTTTCTTTCTTTCTTTCTTTCTTTCTTTCTGTTGTTGATGTTATTGTTGTTGTTTCCTTACAGGTCCTTTTCATGTATGTTTTCCCTCTGGGTTTTTATGGGACTCTGGATTGTGTGAACAAATGTGTGTCTCTGAGTTCCACATCTCTTTCTTTCTTGTGTCATTTTTTGGTTATTTCCTTCTGTTTGCTTGTTTTGTCCTTTTCTAAGAAAGAATAATTCCTGTGGTTTCTTTTCTTGATAATAATTTTGGAATGTCTTTGGTTTTTCTGGCAAGGCTTTTGAATCCATCTTAAAAACTAGCCTTACTACATTGGGCTCCACAAACATGCAAACATTTACTTTTACCTTACTTTGGTGAGGATACGRTCGTATCCTGGTGTAGGTACCCACAGAGCCAGAAAAAAGTCACTGCTTTTCTGGAGCTGGTGTTATAGGTGATTGAGAGCTGCCAACATGGGTGCTGGGAACTGATCTCTGTTTGGAAGAGCAGCAATACATAATCTTAACCATTGAATCATCTCTCCATGTCTTGAGGGTCATTTCTTTTTATGTGTTTTCTAAGATTAAGTTTTACAATGATTCTGTAGATACCTGTACCTTTCAAAATATTCTAGGTTAGGTCTGTCCACTTTACTTATACAGGTATAAAAGTTATGCTTAATAGATGCATCCAGAGGAGTGAGGTTGCCTGCATTCCTTATACAGCCACTATCGGTATGATATTTTACTGAAATTCAGACTTAAATCAACACATCCATCCTAAAACTTTTGCATGGAAGTGGTTGTAAGGTCGAACAATCAGTCTTATGCCTCATGCAGGACAATCAGAATCTATCTTTAAGAGCTTTTTTTTGGCGTTCATTTTTGTTTTTAACTATGTTGGAATATATAGACAGAAATAGGTGAAACCAAGCCACCATGTGATAAACGTTGTACTCACAGGAGTTATCCTGATATTTGACATTTTTATGATGTTTGGCTTAATTCTGAGATTGACCTCAATATCCTTCAATAAATTTTGGTTTTATTTAGGATAGCATGGACAATAGCTGTTATTTGCAATCCAAATAATTTTGATGAATAAATCATCGGAATTTAAGTATGGTGGACAATGTGTAGAAGGTATGTATATGCCTCATTCCTAAGAAAAAAATTAGAACGTGARTCCTATAATATAGTTAAAATATCTTGTCAAAGGTCATGAATGGACAAACGACATTCCAATTTAGTAGAAATCCCTAATGTTTAAGTATTTGAAAACTTAAGTCTGAGGTTTAAAGAAGAATTTCTGTATAAATTTTGTCAGTTTGATATAAAATATAAAAAAATTTAGAGATGTGTCAAAGAAATACTAGAAGAATTATTAAAATATAAAGTGATAATATAATTATAAACACCAAGTTAAAGCTAGCATATAAATATTTATTTGCATTATATAATTTGTACTTGCCACTCCTAAACCTTGGGATTTTTATTTACTAAGAGTGAAATGTCCTAAGTTGAGAATCCTTGTAGATAGAGTTCCTATGTAGGGATGGCTCGAGATAAGACAAAAGACATACTGGAGTCACACATTGCAGGGTCAAATGCCGTGAGGGAGAGCTAGAGCTGATTGATATGGAAACTGGAAAGAGTTGAAGTTTTCAGAGCCAGAGACTCACATGACTATTTTTATTGTGTGAAGATTAATGGGCACCATATCAAATGTTTGACAGTTCTGAGATGGAAAACAGACAGTTTTCAAAAAAAATATTGGACTCTATGTGATAACCAAGAGAGTACAAACCACACAGTAACAGAGGGGAGCATAGAGCTGACTGGTGATGTTTGGGACATAAAAACCAAAGTATTCATCAGTTTGCAGATGGAAGAGAAATATATAACTCAGAAATCCTTAATTTTCCAAGAGTTATGACTTGAGAGAAAAGTCACCTTAGTTCAGAATGGTATAGATGTTCTTTTAAACATAGAAAACCAAAAATATAAAATGTACCACAGAGAATTTTAGAAATCCTATTTGAATATAGACTATATAATTTTTACATATTTAATATCTTAAACATTTGATCCCTTATAATTCTGCATGTTCTTGAATTTATGGCAAATAATGAATAATTCATGTTCTATATGTTGAGCTGATCGAATTAGAATTATGTTGCAAAACATGCTTAGTGTTCTTTAGACAGTATGTGCTATTTGTTTAGAATACACCATGTCAAACCATGTCTGCATCAATTTTTTTTGTGCTTGAAATAATATTCTCTCTTATAGCTGTCTAATTTAATTTGTTTAATCATTGTATCTTCTCAATAGTCAGCATTATTTTCAAAAATATGGTTTCTCCATTTCTTGAAAATACATCCATCATTGTATGGATCGATCATTGTAACCATYGARCTTACCAGAGTAACCCTCATATTTTGCCTTCTCATTATCATGCTCTCTTTATTTTCTTTATTTTGTTTGATGATTAGGATTAGTTCTGCCAATATAGACATATATGCGAGCCCTCCACTGAGGCATGAGCCACCTACCAGCAGCCATATTTCCAGAGGAAACTAATTCTCCCTCCCTCAGCAAAACAATCACTCCTCTTTTAAGACGGGGGCATTGGGGAAACACTTCCTCCATTCATGTTGGATTTCTAAAAAATTAATTTTTTACACTCCATATTTTTTGCCCCTGTCCATCTTCTAACTGTTCCACATTCCATACCTCCTCCCCAGTCCCCCACCACCACCTCCCAATCTCCACGTGGATGTCCCCACCCTCAACCCTACCTGACCTCTTAACTCCCTGGGCCCTCCAGTATCTTGAAGGTTAGGTGTGAATAATGTCTGAATGATCACACACCCAGCAGTCCTCTACAGTATGTGTGTTTGTGGCCTCATATCAGGTGATACATGCTACCTGTTTGGTGGTCCAGTGTTTGGGAGGTCTCAGGTGTCCTGATTAATTGAGAATGCTGGTTCTCCTACAGGGTCCCCCTTCTCCTTAGCTTCTTTCAGCTACCATGACGTTGTGCCAGTTTTATGCAGGTAACCACAACTGTCAGGAATTGATGTTTGCAAAGCCACGTCTATGTTCAGAAATTAGTGGCTCACAGCTTTTCTGATCCACCAGTGCTTCTATTTTTTCCAATCTCTGTTCTGACATGTTCTCTAAACTTTGAATGGCRAGGAGAGTTTATAAATAAGATTGATCTACTGCTGAGCCCTCGATATTTGGCCAGTTAAGAGTCTCTGTGTTAACTGTTACCCACTGTGTAAAGAGGCTGCCAACAAAGGYTGACACTTACAACAACCTATGGATACAGTATACAAACAAATATTTAGAAAGCCGATTGACAGCATGATTGTTTCACATAACAACAACAGTAAGTCCTCCTAGGCTCCATGATCTCCCAAATCATAGGCTTAAGAAATGTATAATTCCAGCCT
>BDUI01017065.1:19633-29983 GCA_002335545.1 Apodemus speciosus
GCACAGGAAAGATGTGTGGAAAAGCAGAACTCTTTTCTACAATTAAGCATGAAACTGCTCTCCTCTAGACTGGAACTTGAAGATGCCTTATGATGGCTGACCTCCCTGCCCTCTGAGAGCAGCTGCTTCGCACAAGAAGCTGATGAAGTGCACGCTGACACTTTTGCTTTGCTGTAAACTTTCCATATTCAGAAGTCAGGTAATATTGTATTTCTCCAATATTCATCCATATCCATATACTTCTAGTTTTACTACTACATTCTGACTTTGGCCATTGCGCAGTAGCAACAGGATGTAGTTTCTATCTATAAGAAATACCATAGATGTACTCTCAAGACAGAAGGGCAGCTGACCTAGAAGACGATTCTATGTTGCAGATAGCCAAACCTATGGTCTTCACACGTTTTCACATTTTCAGGCCTTCAGGCAACTCCTTCCTCTATTGTTATATTAATCACCTTGACTGTTGTGCRCCAGGATCGACGTATCTGSAATGGGTAYAGATGATGAAATGTTCTGGGATCATTAAGGCATGCTACAAAGAAAACAGATCACTAAGGATTTAATCTTAGAGCTGTGCCCTGGAAAACACCTGAGCATGGACACTGGAGTCTGTTTCAGCTTAATTGGCTAAGGACCACATAGGTCCCAGATGAGGGCATTTCCTTACTTACCAAGAATCAGCCTGTCCTGGCTCTAGAAGATGAGGGAAGAACTGGTAGGAGAATGAGATACAAATAGTGTCYTAAACGGTTTCAACAATTAAATAAAGGAGGCTAAAAAAAATCCCTGTCCCACYTCTCCAGAGATATTATATGAAGATRCATGAAATAATAACCACAGAGATTTACACAACTTGATATGAAAATAGTTCTTTAAAGAAGAACAAAATGCTCTTGTCCGGCAGGATCACACTGATGTGACAGCAGCACCAGCTCAGCTCTATCAGCCTCTTCAATGATTATGCACTTATTCACAATGCCTTTAATTTCTTTGTACTTTCTGCTAGGTACAATACACTAATGTAATACGTTCATATATTCATTTATTTTATTGGGCAAGCTCTATGATGGGTTGAATGTTGGTCTGGTAACACTCAGTTACCTGTCCCTTAGAACCTTACATTCTGACCATGGCACTATTGAGTAAAGGAAAGGGAAAAAATCTGATTATTTTAATTGACAAGAGAAAAGGCCAAGCGAGGACCATACTTTGGGAACCTTGGGAAGGAGTAACTATGTTTGACCACATGCTAATGGAGTGAAGGAGTGAAGGAATGAGCAAGAAGCTGCAGGGAAAGCGGTCCTGAGCAATGGAAGGATGACTGCGGAGCACCATACATTAGTGTCAGGGAGGACGGGGCTCTTGGGGCAGAGACAGTGGAGAGAATAGTATGGAGGAACGTTAGAGGACACCAAAGAGGTCACACCGGTCATGAAAAGCTCATGAGCCATTGAGCTCCACTATGCGACCAGGACAGGGCCTACTAGGATATAACAAGACATGCCGGCTTCTCTGCTGTGGATAATGTAACAAAGATGCCAGATGGGAGCAGAGAAACCCTCCAAGAAGGCACATTGGGAATCCAAGAACCAAATAAAGGTGGCATGACCTAAGGTATAGGCAATAAATGTCGTGGGAGATAACTAGATTCTTGGGATGCTGTGGAGAAAGAAGAGCCTGGATTGGCTGATGGCCGGTATCACGAGATCCTGCAGTGTTGCTGATAGAGTTAAGGAGTAGAGTTGGAGGAAAAGTGCGAAAGTCAGTTCTGGATTTGTTAGACATTTGAGATACCACCCGAATGGACAGGTGAGCAGACAAGGGTGGAAGGCTAGAGGAAGAGCCAGGTTGTATACAACGACTTGGAGTATTTGAAGGCAAACTTCATCAAAGCTTGAAGCCTGGTGGTGTTTCACAGGAAGAGTAAGAAAAATACCTGGAGTAACCATCCTTAGGTGGTGAGGGTTGAGCTGAAGCAAAGGACTTCAGAGAGGCCAAACCTGTGTCTCTACCAAATGAAGAACGGGTCCCAACAAAGTGACTGACTGGCTGTACTGGCAGCCACCCCGGGGCTAGACAGCTGGGCTGCTGCTGCACATGGCAAAGCAGAGTCTTGGCAGCATGAAGGAGAAATTGTGGCAGTATCCTGAGAGCCCAATGGAGTCAAGAGGATGCGAGACGCACACTGGTGATGGTACCTCCTTGGAGCTATTGTGAGAAATTTTGCTCTAAAGAGTGATTGCTGAAGAAGGAAAGGCTAACAGTTTTCTCTTACAGTGAGAGAAATAATAACTTTGTAAATGTGTCCACTGCCCTATGACTGTTGCAAAAAATTACCAAAGTTTGCCTGGCTGCAAACAAAAGAAATCTATTTCCTCCAAAGTTGCTGAAGCTATAAGTCCAAACTCAGGTGCATCGAGCACCATGCCCCCAGATTGGGAGCTGCAGGGAACACTGTCTCTACCAGGGGCTGGTGGCTGGCAGGATTCCTTCATTTGTGCCTGCATCACTGGCTTCAGGTGCTCCAGTCCCACGGCCTCTACCTCTTCTGTGTGGCTCCAGGCTTCCTCCACAACTCTCTTACAAGGATACATGTATGTATATTTAGAATTCATTGCAGGGGTCTAATAGAGAGGAGAGGCCACCTCTCCATCCCATAAGTCTTAGTGCAATCTCACATATAAGGCCTCTTTTCCCAGTAAGGTAGCGAGCGCAGGCTCCCAGCATTAATAACATTAATAATAAACATCTCTGTATCACTGGCCTGCTACATAGACAGATGCCAGTGACCCACAGATGAGTAAAAATGATAAGGCAAATGAGAAGACTGAGAAAACCAGAAGGGATTGAGTCTGGTGGACAAAATAACAGTAGTAGGGAGAACATATGACMTATCTATAGTGTGATTTCCTTTCCGACAAATTTGTTAGACGTATACCCATACTGGTTTTTGCTTGTACTGGTAACCTATTGCTGCTTAACCAATAGGGCCCTCTAAACCAACACTCATTTGCTACTTCACTGTGGCTTCCAGAAAGGAGTCTGGGCATCTCCCCTTGAGGCTCTCCCTTGAAGGAGACTTCCGGGTCTCCCAGACTGCACTGCTCCCAGGCTGCGGTGTTGACTGGTTGTGTGCTCCTCAAAGGCTCACGAAAAGTACTTGTTTCCAAGTTGCCCTAGGTTATGGACAGAATTCACTTTCTGGACGCTACAGGGCTGGGCTTCCAGGTTCTTGCTGGAAGCTGTTTTCGGTTACGGATTTGAATCTTAAATGTCCTCTCCGTGCTTTCAATGTTTATTCCTCAGTTTGTGATTCTACGTTTGGAAGCTGTGGAGGCAGAGCCTAACTGATAAATGTGGTTCACCAGAGGTGGCTTTTTTAAGGTGATAATCTGTCTCCTGACTCTGGCCTCCCCAGATGCTTTCTGGAGCCCTCTGTGATGTGATTAGCAGGAGCCAAAACAAATCTCTCTGCCCTCTCTTGGTTTCTGCCAGGCGTTATGATCACTGCAAGGCAAAAGGAAGTAACTCGGTCCTTTGACAGTTCGGTTTCACCAGTGTGGAGTCCTCCTCTTTCGCAGTTTGCACCATTGAGTCAGTGAAAGATGGTGATTCTAGCAAGTCTGCAAAACCCATGGAATCTTGCCTGTCAGAACTACCACCTTGGTCTCTAGAGAGTATTCCCTTTGCTCCCTGTCATGTGCTGTTGCTAAGGAGGAAAGTGTTGCCACAGCCCAGGCTCAGCAGAGGAATCCCACGGGACGGTGTCTCAGTTAGGGTTTCTATTGCTGCGATAAAACACCATGGCCAAAAAGCACGCTGGGGAGGAAAGGGTTTATTTTATGTACAGTTCCAAATAACAGCTCACCATCAAAAGCAGCAAGGGCAGGAACTCACAGAGAGTAGGAGGAATGATACTTACTGACTTGTTTCTCCATAGCCTGCTCAGCTTGCTTTCTTATAAAACCCAGGACCACCAGCCCAGAGATGATATCACCCACAATGGGCTGGGCCCTCCCATCTATCACTAATGATGAAAATGCTCTACAGCTTGATCTTATGAGGGTATTTTCTCAACTGGTCATCTCTCTGCTCTGATGACTCCAGCTTCTGTCAAGTTGATATAAAACCAGCCAGTACAGACAGATACCAGTGTCTGCTGAATTCCACCTACCACATTCATAATCAAGCCTGAAACTGTTAAAAGACTCATACATTTCAGCAAAGTATCACCCATTTGTCATTTAAAAAAAAAGAAGGAAGACCAAGAAAAAGACACTTTCATACAGTCCTTGAGGTTAAAGTAGGAATCGGCTTTCACAGAGTTGGAGAATAAAACAGAAAATGAACCAGAAAAACTAGTTCAAACATTCAAACAATAATTTAAAAATATTCTCATTTGTTGCTTTTTCTTGTTCTTATCACAAACATGGTAATTTGTAGCCTAAATAGCCTAATTCGTTGACTCAAAAGCACACAACTAGATTACATCGCCCCGTGCTTTGCACTTATTTTATTGCTGGAAATGTGTGGTCAGATATCCCCCACTCCCCTATACCTGCACACACCCCCCTACACCCCCATCTGCCCACCTATGCCAAGCTTCAGTCTTCTTATCTACACCTAGGGACAATGAGGTTTCTCTTCCATAGAACTGACACAGAAGTAAGCATCATAATTGATTTGTGATGATCAGCACAGTGCCCAGGAGACAGTAAGAGATTATTAYGCTTATTACACAGATTTATCAGAACAGGAAAACACATCCAACAAGTTATGTACCCACTAGGTTTTAGTTTTCAGTTTAAAATGCCATTTCATGCTTATATCTCCTGAATATTTTCCAAATTAAAAGGTCAAATAACACAGAATATAGTGGATAAGATGAAAGGTACTGAAATTTGCCTACATTTAAATTCTGCATCTCTGCTTCTAGCTGTGCTGTCTTGCAAGGGTTAGCCTACATGTGGTTCCATTAATTCCTATAAAGCCAAACCTCCATGTGACTCCATTGACCTCTGAGAGGTTCTGTTACCCTCCATGTGGCACCATTAACTCCGAATGGCCCAGCTAACCTCTATGTGGATTAGCTAATCTTTATGTGACTCTCCTTATGTCTCTGTTAACCTTCAAGTGACACTCTTACCTGTGCAATAGAGATAATAGTGCTATTCCCTTCAGACAGTATGGTTAAGATTAGATGAGATAATTTGTACAAAGAATTATCACAATAGTAGTTCACATCACTTCATATTAATACCCACCAGGGAGTAAGTTCTCAAACTACAGTAACCATAAGTAGCAGAAGAGTGAATAGTGACTAAACTCTCAGAAATGCCAATAGGAAAAGTACTGTCTATTGTTACCATATGTGGCGCTTTCCCTATGCGTTTCTGCAGTCACATTGAATGCAAGTTGGCTAGTACCATATTTCAGTTTGAGGATTAAGGATTAGTTAAGATTCTATTTGGAATTTTAGAATCAATAAATTTTCGAACAATAAAAATATAGAAATCCAGAAAACAAATTACTTTGCAAAACAAGAAAAAAAATATTTCCTATACTCAAATGTAAGGAAAGACCTAATCATAATTTAGAATTCAGTCTTAGAAATGGAATGAAATTGGCTTATTAAAAACTCATTTGTTTTTCAAGGACTTCTAGAAACTTCATTGTAAAGCAGTGCTGCCTGCAGACCAGTGATTAGGAAGTTCCAGCCAAGACAAATTTAACTATGAGAACCAGAATGAAAGTTGATGAACCAATGAACAGAGGAATGTCACTTCCAACTTCAGGGCAGGCAGACACCATTCCAAGTCTGCACATGGAACACTGAGCCACGTGCATGGTAATGACTGGGAGCTAATCACATGGGGACAGGTGTCCCACATAAATCACAAGCCACTTGCTCATAATCACAGGTACTATACTTATTCTGTATATTATTTCTCAATGGAAAGAGACATCTTTGAAATTTTCCTGATGATAGATCCCCACATACTGTTATTTAGTTTTTTCCTCACCTCTGATCCTCTGCCCCCTTTTAAAAATCACTTTAACTCATTGAAGTGCTGCACAATTTGTTGTCACAAGCTGAATATACTAAGGTAAACATTTTAAAATATAAACTTGACACCTTTAATTTCTAATGTTTTTCATAGTCTTAGTTAATGGAAACTAAATTATATTCAATGATATTTAAAGGGAAAGTTTTGAAAATATATGTGCTATATAAAACAATGAAAATTTCTTCACAGTAAGGTTTCTTGATGTATGTATGTATATGTACACACACACACACACACACACACACNGCTTATTACACAGATTTATCAGAACAGGAAAACACATCCAACAAGTTATGTACCCACTAGGTTTTAGTTTTCAGTTTAAAATGCCATTTCATGCTTATATCTCCTGAATATTTTCCAAATTAAAAGGTCAAATAACACAGAATATAGTGGATAAGATGAAAGGTACTGAAATTTGCCTACATTTAAATTCTGCATCTCTGCTTCTAGCTGTGCTGTCTTGCAAGGGTTAGCCTACATGTGGTTCCATTAATTCCTATAAAGCCAAACCTCCATGTGACTCCATTGACCTCTGAGAGGTTCTGTTACCCTCCATGTGGCACCATTAACTCCGAATGGCCCAGCTAACCTCTATGTGGATTAGCTAATCTTTATGTGACTCTCCTTATGTCTCTGTTAACCTTCAAGTGACACTCTTACCTGTGCAATAGAGATAATAGTGCTATTCCCTTCAGACAGTATGGTTAAGATTAGATGAGATAATTTGTACAAAGAATTATCACAATAGTAGTTCACATCACTTCATATTAATACCCACCAGGGAGTAAGTTCTCAAACTACAGTAACCATAAGTAGCAGAAGAGTGAATAGTGACTAAACTCTCAGAAATGCCAATAGGAAAAGTACTGTCTATTGTTACCATATGTGGCGCTTTCCCTATGCGTTTCTGCAGTCACATTGAATGCAAGTTGGCTAGTACCATATTTCAGTTTGAGGATTAAGGATTAGTTAAGATTCTATTTGGAATTTTAGAATCAATAAATTTTCGAACAATAAAAATATAGAAATCCAGAAAACAAATTACTTTGCAAAACAAGAAAAAAAATATTTCCTATACTCAAATGTAAGGAAAGACCTAATCATAATTTAGAATTCAGTCTTAGAAATGGAATGAAATTGGCTTATTAAAAACTCATTTGTTTTTCAAGGACTTCTAGAAACTTCATTGTAAAGCAGTGCTGCCTGCAGACCAGTGATTAGGAAGTTCCAGCCAAGACAAATTTAACTATGAGAACCAGAATGAAAGTTGATGAACCAATGAACAGAGGAATGTCACTTCCAACTTCAGGGCAGGCAGACACCATTCCAAGTCTGCACATGGAACACTGAGCCACGTGCATGGTAATGACTGGGAGCTAATCACATGGGGACAGGTGTCCCACATAAATCACAAGCCACTTGCTCATAATCACAGGTACTATACTTATTCTGTATATTATTTCTCAATGGAAAGAGACATCTTTGAAATTTTCCTGATGATAGATCCCCACATACTGTTATTTAGTTTTTTCCTCACCTCTGATCCTCTGCCCCCTTTTAAAAATCACTTTAACTCATTGAAGTGCTGCACAATTTGTTGTCACAAGCTGAMTATACTAAGGTAAACATTTTAAAATATAAACTTGACACCTTTAATTTCTAATGTTTTTCATAGTCTTAGTTAATGGAAACTAAATTATATTCAATGATATTTAAAGGGAAAGTTTTGAAAATATATGTGCTATATAAAACAATGAAAATTTCTTCACAGTAAGGTTTCTTGATGTATGTATGTATATGTACACACACACACACACACACACACACACTCATACACATATACACACACATTTTAATCAAGCTTTTGTACTTCATGAGTCATCCAGAAATTAAGGCAGGGTTTTCCCATAAGAACTTTTTTCACTTTATTTTGTGCACAATGAAGCAAATTCTCTTTGACAGTGCAGGTTTAATATCCTGAATCCAAACTGCTTAGGAGCAGAACCATTTGGATTTGGGGATTTTTTGAAATTTGAAACAATTTTTTATTCATATTTAGACAAATTACAAGTAGGACCTATATCTAATCAGAAGCTTCATTTATGTTTTCTATGATATAGCCTTAAGAGCAATTTATGAAATATCTTTAGGGGGTTTTGCCATCATAGTTGTTTTTTGCCAGGTGTAGATTTTTCTCACCTGTATTATCTTGTCAGTATCGAAACACTTTCATGCTTTGAAAGATTCGTAATACCAAAAACCAGTAATGCCACCTTTTGGGAGGTAAAGACAGGAAGATCAGAAGTTCAAGTCGTTGCAGTGGTTTAAATCGCTCCATAGGCTGATAATTTGTAGACTTGGCCTCTAGTTGAAGGTGATGTTTGGGAGGTGATAGAACTTGTATGAGTTGGACTGTGAGGTTTACAGTCTGATACTCCTCCACTGTCTCTCTGTCTCTCTCCTATCACTCCCTGTCTTCGCAGTGTGTGGGCAGGGAGGTGAAAGGAGATCTCTCTACTTCCTGATTGTCCAGATTTTTGCTCCTACTGCCATGCTTCCCTGCCATGGAGGGCTGTTTCCTCCCCAGACCCTGGAAATGTAAAATAAACTTTTCTCTTCTAAGTTGCTGTTTGTCATGGTATTTTGTCTCAATAATAGAAGTATAACTAATATAATCATCCTTATCTACCTTAACTACATAAAGTTCAAGTCCATTCTGGACTACATGAAATGTGTGTTATGGGAAATATTAAAAAGACTACAGGCACTACTGCCAGCAACTCTCTGTCCCAGCAGGCTGACGGGCGATGCATTAGTGGAAAATGGCCGACCTATTATAATCTTGTGGGGACTCTGAGTCAGAGCTCCAAAGTCTCTCCACCCAGCTCGCTAAGTTTCDACTGGTGGGTCGCTAACATGACAGTCCCATGCTTCAAAACCCCCATGACCTTTGTGGTGCACCTCAGGCAAACCCACACTTTGCCACCATACCTTTCTCTCTTGACCCCAGACGAGCTACTGTATGAAGGAAAACACAACACAAACTTAGTTCAGAAACAAMGGTAACTCAGTCACTAGGCACAACAACTAAAATCCAAATCTTGTAAACCTTATTAAATCTAAATCCTCCAGTGGTGGATCCTGATGGATCTGCCATTGAAACAGGGAGATGCTCTAATTACATCTTGTCTTCACATTATTGCTGTCCAAAAAGACCTAACTCTCTCCTGCTTCCTCTCTTCCCCTATCCAACTGAGAAGTCCTGCCTACTCACCCAGTGATTGGCTCCTTTATTCATTAGGGGACTGGGTACTTGACTCACTTCTTGTCCAAAGCCCCTCCCAAGGAAAGCAGATTTAGCATAAAAATACAAACAGCACCAGACCCAGGCCCATCCACAACAAATCTGTCTTAAATAAAAGGAAGGTATATGCTTTTATTTTTCAAGACCTACTTTAACAAGGGTTCTTAAACACTTAAACCTCCCTTCTAGCCCACCCACTAAAAGTAGGGAAGAAGGATGGTCAATAGGACATGGGGGGGTGTGTGTGGACCTGTTTAGAAGTCATTCTTTGGGGTAATTCCAATACTTATTGTCAGGATATCAGCAATCTAGTCTAAAACATCAAACACAAATCAGTAGCAGTGGCTTGATCCAGAAGAAATTGTAAGGCTCTGCTGAATTGGCACAAGTCCATGGAAGTGGCAAAAAGTTAGAGTACCAATGCAAATGTCTATAAGTCACACCAAGCCAAGATTAGTGAAGACCAGCAAAGCATTGCATGGCTTACTAATGGAAGTGTCCTCAGCAAAGACCAGCAAAGCGATACAAGGCAAACCAATGCAAGAGTGTTGTTCACTGTCTGTTGGGTTCTACTTATACCCTTTCCAAACATCCTTTCAAGTGTCTCCATCAGCAATATATCCTCTCTTCAGACAGCTTTCAGAAAGACATCACATGACTCAGCTAAGTCTCTAAAGAAACCAAAAATTTCCACTTCAGAAGGGGTTAGGTTTAATAAGAGTTAGGAAGTCGATTCAGTTCTACTTCTGATATAGATTGCATTTAGAAGCTATTTCTCTTAGCATAAGATAAAGAGAACCTACTCATTCATGTTTGAAATATGTCAGATTTGGGGTTAGGAGTGCTCAGTCTGAATCTGAGAGTCAGTCTAGACCAAACAGAGAAAGTCTCAGTCTGTCTCTCTGTCTCTCTGTCTCTCTGTCTCTCTGTCTCTCTGTCTCTCTCTGTCTCTCTGTCTCTCTGTCTCTCTCT
>BDUI01017066.1:39072-51652 GCA_002335545.1 Apodemus speciosus
TACAAATACATGATCTTGAGTTCTTAAGTAGTGAGAGGTAGTTGTTGCTATGAATATAACTGTAAGTGTTGAGCCACCTTGAAATTGGACACCTGGCATAACTTGGGAGCATTTGGGGAAACAGGTTATAGCTGACCTGAAATCTGGTAGATCACTAAATCTGATTCTGATGAAAACTCAGAACATGACATTAGAGAACTGGTCTTATATGAACATGAAAATTACACTGAAATGAGAAAAATCCTATCTTTTGACATCATGACTTTATGGCAGAAATAATGTCTGCATTGCCTCTATTTTTTAAAACTGTAGGGTGAACATTGGAGTGTTCAAAGTCAATTGACAGAAAGGACTTGGAAACAACAAAGTTTCAGGGAAGACTTTGGATTTTCCCATGTTATGAAGCATTTACAAATCCTCATTTAAAATACTTTGAAGTGCAACTGTTAATGAAAATAGATATTTCAGTGTATTTGTTTTGGATAGTTGCGTACATATATAAGTTAGAATACATGAAATAATCTTTGAGAAGATGATCATATTAAAATTATTTTGAAGTGAGATATTTGTTACAGAGACAATTATATGTTTAACTCAATATCAATGCTATTCTTTTACACTAGTGGTTTGCAAAATTAGAACCTTATCCACAAAGAGATTATTATTTTTCCTTTCTAGCAAAGAAGTTCATATGATGTATGACTGTATCATGTTTAAATTAGTAATCAATTTCCATTTGTACTTGGTATGTTGTGTCTCAGAATAGAATGACTATGACCATGTGATGAAACATAAGTGGAGATATGATATGGCTTGTATTAGATAATAGCTTCTTGGGAACTCATTCAACTTCAAACTCAATTTATTTTCCTCCTCTTGTGTTGGTTTCTTCTTCTAGTTACTGTCATGGCTCTGACAGCTGCATTTTCAACAGTCACATGAATCCTCAACAAAGTGCAGAGTACAGCCAGGTACTAACAGGATGCTGTAGACAGAGCTCAGGTTTCTATAAGTGCTTTCAATCTGGAGTATTCACTGAGACATCTCTCAAAGCTTTCTTCATAGTAAGAAAATTCATTTGTATCATTTGATGTCACAAAGGTTGAGTTGTTTACTTTATATCTATTATTTCTAGCTATACTTTAGCATAATATGTATTCCCTCCAAAATGAGTTATGGTCAATTACAGCTGCAGTCCAGAATGAATTAGCAGCATTCATTCATGTCACTGGTTTTCAGGTCTTCTACAACTCTTTTCAACTACACTAGGACATGTAAATACCTTCTCCAAAGGCTTGTAAGAATTTGAACTTTTGAAAGTTCTTCTTTATGATACTTTTTGCTCTATTTTAGGTAATCTATTTATTAAAAGAAAATATATAAGACAAATGGTATACAGTCATCCCTACAGGGCTGTTTTCTTTTCTTACTACTTATAAATAAACATCATTGCTATATTCTGAATGTTTATGTATCTCTAAAATTAATAGTTTGAATCTTATTTTCAAATATTTATTACCTATATGTTTATTTACTTGTGTATGTATGTGTGTGTATGTGTGTGTATATAAATGTGTGTGTACAAGTGTTTATTCCACTTATGTGCAGTTGCATAATGAGGCCTGAAAACGGTTACCATCTATTGTAGCTTAGATTCTGGTTGTCTGCTCTCTAATGTGGGTGCTGAGAACCCAACTCTGGTCCTCTGGAGAAGAAAGAAGTACTCTTGCCTATTAAACCAGCTTTCCACCACATATTTTGAAATCATCAAGTGTAAAAAGGCTTTCACATGTGTGAGGGATGGAGTTTTCACRGGAATGAGTCCAAAGAAATGCAGCCATTCTTTCCATCAAATTTACAACACTAAAATATCCTGACGATGAATCAGAAAGTAGACATCCACATGTATTACTATTAATCTATACAGTTCAGATTTCTCAGGCTCTGTAACAATGAAAGATACATTTATGTTTTCTGTAAGCACCCGTGTTTGTTATACTGTTAGAGCAACTCAAAAGAACTAAGGCATTCATTCATGCTGCCTCGCTTGTCTCATTACAGTGCTTATTATCTTTACTTTTTARTATTTTCTAGTTTGGTATATGTTATGACTTKAGCATAAAATGTCTCTTATATGTTTATGTATTGGTCCCTGGGCTGTTGCAATATTTAGAAGGTTCTGAAAACTTTAAAAACTAGAAAATACTTGAAGACACTATAAGCCTGGTGAGATACCTGTAAAGATTATACCTGATCTTATTCCTTTTCACACATTTACTTTATTACCATTTGCTTGGGGCCAAGTCATGCTTGCAAACCATCTGAAACTGTTAAGTAAGAATGAATATTGGTTTCTTTTTTCTTTTTATTTTTTCAATTTATTTTTATTTTTCATTTTATTCTTCTCACATATATCACATCACAATTGTAGTTTCTCCTGCTTCCATTCCATCTATTTTTCCAACTCTGCTTTCCCTCCCTCAATGTCCACCTCCCTCCACCTTCCCTCTCAAAGTGCAGTCCTACCATTAAGATCAACCAAGCATAGCACAACAAGCTATAATAAGACAAGGCTCAGGCCATTACATCAACAATTGGTAAGGGAACACAGAAGTAGGAAAAGTTTCCCACAAGCAAGCAAAAGAGCCAGAGACAGTTGCCACGTCTACCAGTAGTAATTCCAGAACATAGATGAGCAAGTGTCCTGGTGATAGGACAGAATACACCTTGAGTATATTRCCCCAGGAGGGCAATAGCTGAATTTTCAGGTAGATTGATTCCCAGGTTTCTGAGAAAAGGCCATATTGGGTTCCAGTGTAGCTGTTTAAGTTTGCACTTCCATTAGGAATAGAGTTCTTTGATAAAATCTAACATCCCTTTATGGTAAAAGTCCTGTAGAGATCAGGGATTTATAAGGATCATGATACAGTTTTATTTGAATAAAATACAGAAGAGTATCAAACTATTATTTAAATTCGCTTTGGAATTCTAGCTTGTATTTTCAAATATTTTTTGTCAGCAGATAAATTTACTAGTATAAAATCCTGCTTGTATTTTGATTAAAATTGTATTAAATCTTAAAGTGGTTAAAATGTCTTAGACTTATTTTAAAGATATAATACTGGAGACTGTGGGAAAAAAAACTTTAAAGAATTAATAAAAAAATATCCTGAAGACAGTGTATTACTGAGGCAGAAGTAATCTTGTTCATCAGGAAGGAAAGGACTGGGAAATGTGGGATGAATGTTGGTGGTAAGAGACCAGATCTTGAGTTCAGACTCCATCTTAGAGAACCTAGCCTAAGATTAAACTACAGTTAACTAACAAGTCAGCACCTAGCATGAATTTTTGGGTTCCTTCTGAACAAACCTGTGCCTATCACTAGTTTCCAGGTTACTCCTCAACAAGCCTGCCCCTGCCACTTTACTTCTTAGCAACCACCAATCAGGAGTAGAGCAGAAGTTAAGTTTATGTTCCCAGCTCCAGCCAATTATTTAAAAGTCAAAAAAATCCAWAATAGGCCCCTCAATCAGATGTGTGCCAGGYTAGAAACCCACTTCCTTGTTTTCTTACCTCTATAAAGATTTGCCTAAAACTGAGTTCAGGGCTTCACCCTCAAATACTGTTGCATGAGAGAAGATGGTGTGGCYGAAACTGGAGCTTGAATAAAGACACTAGACTGATTACATCATAATCAGCTCCTTGGTGACTTTTTGAGGTTCAGAAAAGAGACACAAGAAAAGGAGAATTAACACAAATGAAATATACAAATGAAATACTCCCATCCATAATTTTGTTACCTTATATGCTAATCTTTAAAATACRAAACAAATATTAAACATGCAAAAAGAAAATAAAAGAAATTACCAGAAAATCCTGATTTTGTTTTTAAAAGCATATATTAGTGGAAATCAAATGCAGTTTTTTCTTACATAGGAATATTTGTAGAAGAATAAAATAACATGTACTGAGTGGCTTGGGCTGAATATGTCCAGTATGGCTTGATGCTGTCACATTAATATTTGATTGTAGAAGTGGGGAACAGAAGGAGAAAACATAAAGGAAAGGTATAGAGAGCATACACTGTTGACCATTCTGGTAGCAAATTAGCTTAATATACTTATAATACAGAATGTATGACCTGGAGGAAAGAGACAGTGTGCCTATCACAACTAATGATGATTATGCATGCTTCGTATTCAGATGATTAAAAGTTAGACTGATAAGGAAAGAGCAAGAGAAGCATTCCAAAACAGCACTTTAATTCAATACTGAGTCAATGAAATTTCTATTTCCTTATCTTTAAAATGGGAAACATACTATTATTTGMTTTTATCATTACAGGTAATAATCCATTTAAATGCTCAGATATGTAATCTGAATAAAATCTAATACTACTTACTGTTGTTGTTTTTAACATTTTCCTATTGCAGGTAGTAGTCTAAGGCCCATACCTGTATTTACTAACAAACTTCATCAAATTTCTATGAAGTTAGTGTGGCTGTAATAGGCATGTATTGAGGTCATGTATTGTACAGCTATGTGTTGCATCAAGATATATCTGCCAATGAAAGACTGTATATGCTACAGTGGTTTCATAAGCTCAGCATAGTTCCAAAAGTCTTTACCAGATACTATCAGCTGTCATGGTTACACACAGTTCAAGACAATTTCCTTGCTTCTGTAACATGTGGTATGCATTTGGGGGGCCTTCTGTGACTTGGCTTCCTCTGCTGTTTTTCACTCAGGGTGTCTGGTCTCTGTCGCACACTGGACTGGAAGATGAAACAGAGACCCAGAGTGAATGTCAGGGGCAATATAGTCTGGGCAGAAGACCTTCTTAGGAGATCTTAGTATTATAGCTATTTGAGAGCCTTTTCCATGATCTCTAATGAAACATCTTAACTTGTGTGCATATCCATATTCAGGGTGAGGTTGTACACATACACTTTAGAGTGAACTATAGACATAAGGACCTTGGAGTGTGAGGAGTTTTCAGATTAAATGAAAATCATTGGCTAGAGTTAAAGTTCATGGAATGCCTGCTTCTCATGGAGAGGAATGTCCGGAGCTTGCTGAACAGGTTCTTATCCAGAGAAAGGAAGCTGAACCTGCTCCATGACATTCCACAGGTAGAGAGTATAATGTTTCAGGCTCCTCAGATGAGTTTATGGAAGTAGTAGATTTGCTTTTGTGTGGGGTTTTGTAAAACCCCATTTTGTGCCTAGCTCTGAAGGCTAGCTAGTAGACTTCAGACTTAATTAGCAGTACCTATCAATAATGMTGGTGGAAACCTAGCTACTCACCAGTAGCTGTGAGTAAGAACAGATTAGTAAATATAGCCCTGACAAACAGATCTCATTGGACAATAATAAGAACTTTATTGTTTTATGAATTCACGCTTCTATCTTAATTCAGTGGGTTCTCCTGCCATTTCCTAGGAGCACTCTAGTAGTGGGATNGCTGCACTGACCCTTTTATGCCCAACTTGTTCCGGATACCAGAATATATAGGGATCTCAAGGGGACAGCAGAGCCATGGGTGGGCTGCACAGTCCAGATTCTTTCTGTGTCTTCTTTTTCTGCAGAACAGGGTTGTTTTGAGTCACCAGACACATAACACAGAGCAAGGTCTAGCCTGGACTAACTGATATGCACCTAGATCCTGCCACATCTAGGGATCCCAGTTTCACTGACTGGCTTATGTTCCAGCATCGCAAACATAAAGCAAGGGTATGGGATGCCAGGGACGGTGATCTTCCCGAATGACAGCCATGAAAATGTGATCACATTTGCCAACTGTGGTCACTGTGGATGTAACTAAGTCAAGGGTCCCTAGAAGACATCCTCCTGGATTGTGAGGGGAGGGGTTCCCCCAACCTGCAGGAAGCAAGGTGGGATCCACCCAGGACCTCGGGATGCTGTGTCCATGGGCACCTGCTTCCAACGTCTGGCCCCCAGAGCTGCAGGCGAATGTAGGTGCAATGCCTGCTGTTTTAAGCCACAATTTTCTGTGATTTATCAYGGCAGCCACAGGGAAAGAATTCTCTCTCTCAGATCCAATAAGATAGTTTTAGCATCTCTCCGGAAAGATGTATACTTGGTCTGAGATATGCATCCTCGATACCTTGTCTCGCTTTCACATCCCTCCTTAATGACCTTCTAGAACCCGGAAGTTACGGATGGCAGAATCCTTCAAGACACCTCAACCCAGTAGCACAGGTTGTTCCCTCTGAGGTGAATGTTTCCCCTACACCTCCTCTGTCACTGGCCTGCACAGTCGAATAGCTTAGTTATTCTATTCTGAAGAAATGCTCTATCTGCTCCCCCAGTCTCTGCCTTAACCAGCAGAGTAAACCTTGGCCCTTTGTCCCAAAGGCCATGTCTTCACTGATTTCTTAGTGGTCAGTGGTTAACTCGATCCTGCACCTAGGGCACTCGCTCAACCCCTGCTCGTTTCTGGTCCTCATGTAACAACTTCATGTCAAATGTCCCCGTTCCTTGGTCAGGCTTGGTTCAGAGTTGCTCCAGCCTTGGTGGGTGAGTGTAGAAGGTCTCTCATCCAGAAGCTGAGGCCTCCATCGTTGGCAAATGATGCCATCTCTCAACAGATACAAATCAAAACAAAACAAAAACCTGCATGGAGAAACTCYGAGGACAGAGCGGATGCCTGCCTCGATTTTCAGAGCCCCAGCCTGAGACAGCTATCCTCTTGGGGCTGTGGCCATAGCTACCAGTGTAGGTGTAATGCTGGGGTGTCTCTGCTCTGGGCTTTGCCTTCCCAAATCAGCGAAGCTTGCCTGGGTCTGGGGAGCTCTTGGTGTGTAACCCTTTCTGGGATAGTGAGTCTTTGCCAGGTTCTGTGGATTCCTGTTTATACTGAGACCCACTGAAATAAACAGAGCCTCAGCTGACCAGAATTTTCCATTCTAAGATGTTCAGGGAAATCCCAGTCACAGCACTCACCCTGGCCCCTGCCTCTAAATCTCCCAGGATCCACTCTGTAATATGGAAGGGCATGTCACCATCAGGTGGGGGCAGTTGTAACTTAGAGCGCCTCAGTTTCAGTTGGGTACTGGGGGTGACCCAGTGCCTCTTAGCATGAGATTTTCCTTAAGAAGTAGAGCTTCTTTCACGACAGACAAAATAAAGATACCCGCAAAGGCTTGGAAACCACCAATTAGGTCGAATCTTCTGTGCTTTACAAAAGGAACCCAGGAAGGCATTCTTACAGGGCTGTGGCTTCCATGTGGCCCGTCATATGGGTGTGGTTTCCATGTAGCCCCTCACAGGGCTGTGGCTTCTAAGTAACCCCTAGCAAAGCTGTGGCCTTCCTGAGGTCTGGGCTGTGGCTTCCACTTAGCCCAAATGTTCAGTTAACTGGGCCTTCTACCTCCTGCTGTTCTCATTTTTCCAAAGCACCCTCCTGGCTTGGGAGAAAGGTACTTCTGGGGGTCTGAGGTTTGGTGGACAAGTCTGGGGTCCCCACCCTTTGTAAGTCATTCCTCCTCCAGAGGGGGGATCTGCCCACACCCCGCATCATCTTTCTTGTGCAGTGGGCTGTCTTCTGGGTCAGAAACCTGTGCACAGGGCCCAGGTAGAACATATCACCAGCAGGCCGCCTCCTGAGAATGCACTTGGTGTCACGAGTGCAGAGCTAGGCTGCCCAGGGTGGACCCATTGGATAGCTAAACATTTCTCTTCTCACACATGGCAGCTTTCAGAGTGCTGGACATGGGGGGTGGGCACTTGCTGTGTGCAGACTCAGAATTGAGCCACACCCAGGTGTCTCTCCAGAGGTAGGTCTGTTTCCCAAGGGGAACCCCACACAGAAGCACACAAACTCTATGCCTTTAGAGAATCACTAACCAGGAAGACCTGCATCAAGAGGGAACTTCATCTAGAGTGTAAGTCAGTGTTGACTGACCAAGACAGAGGCAACATTAAATGGGATGGTTCGTCYAAGGCTCAGCATCGCAGAGGCCACGGGAGGGGGGAGGGGGGAGGCTCAAAACAAGGGTGAGTTTTGTGGYTCCTTGTGGACAGTGAAGGCATCATAGWGTCTCTGGAATGCTAAAGGTCATCAAAGCTACTCGCTCTTAATCAGGGATGTTTTTACCCAGTTACACATGCACTGTCTGGGAATAGGTTTAGTTCTCGCAATACTGGGAGAGCGCTAGGACAGATGGGTGAAGGACAGGCTGTAGCTAATGAAAGAACAGGCTCACCTCACAGGGTGTCACTGTGAAGCCACTGGTCCTCTCGATGATGCTTCAGTGCCCTTGGTGACGGGGAGTTCACTACCTGCTTGTTTTGCTTTTGTCCATGGTTCTTGGCCTATGACCCCGAACTGCCTGGTGGGACAGGAGTTCAGAAGGCCCTCTGTGTTCCAGGGGGGCCCTGGATACACTGGAAGAAGGCTATGGAGACTAAGATCTGAAGGGAGGCCTCACAATTCTCAGTCAGCACTCTCGCATACCCGATGAAGTCTTCCTAAACCCAGAAAGACTAGGCTCAAGAAGTTTCTGGACAAAGAGAGGTTCCTTCAGGGAGTGTCAGAGAGATGGAAGTTCTTCCTCCTCTGGGGTGCCTCTTCATCCTCAGCCTCTGTACTCATCCCTGTGGTACTCCTGTCCACTGTGGTGGTTCCCCAAGTTCTGTGAGGGGCTCAGACAAGCTAACGGAAGGCAGGACGGGGGTGTGGGAGCCTGCTTTATAGTTGGCCTGTTAGCAAAACTGCTGCCTCACACTAGAAGCAGCCTCTACCGCTGGGCGGTGAGTGGTGAGTGGATTCAAGGGCACTCAGCTGTGTCATTCACTTCAGAGTTTCTTGCTGCTGTGGGCACAGAAATGTTCGAAAGAAGAAACTGAGTCTGAGGTGGATTGGCCTTTTCCTTATGTAGCCTCAGACACCCCCCCACCCCCTCAGGCAGCCTGTTCCGTCATGGTCCTTTGTCCATGGTCCTGTTATTCTGCCCTTGGGGTTGACACGGACCAGCTTCATTCAAGCCTTTGGCTATGAGGCCTCTACACATTTGAAGACATCTGTGTGAGTTTTCTTTGTCATACTGAACAGCCTCTATGGGACCCAGAACATTGCCTCTTGTGTGTGTGTGTGTGTGTGTGTGTGTGTGTGTGTGTGTGTGTGTGTGTGTCTGTCTGTGTGAGTGTATGTCTATGTGGCTGAGTATGTCTGTGTGTATGTGTCTGCGTATATGTGTGAGTGTATGAGTGTGTATATGTGTGTGTGCGTAAGTGTATGTGTATGTAGCTGTTTGTGTCTGTGAGTCTGTGTGTCTGTGTGAGTGTATATGTGTGTGTGTCTGTGTGTGTGTTTGAGTGTATTTGTGTGTGGCTGTGTGTATGTATATATGTGTGAGTGTGTGTGGCTCTGTGTGTGTATGTGTGCATGTGTTTGAGTGTGTGTGTATATGTGTGTATGGCTGTATGTGTGTATATATGAGTGTGTGTGGCTCTGTGTGTGTCTGTGTGTATGTTTGAGTGTATGTGTGGATCTGTGTGGGTATGTGTGTGTGGCTGTATGTATGTGTATGTATGTGGTGTGTGTGTGTGTGTGTGTGTGTGTGTGTGTACCCAGGGTCTTGTCCATTCTAGGCAAGGTCCTATCAGCTAACCAGGATGCATGACCTAAATGTGGAGCTGGTCCCCTGCTCATGCAGGGGCCCAGGCCTTTTGTCACCTGTCATGTCAGCTCAGAGCCACCAGGGCTAAAGGAGAGTGGTGGAGCCCCAGGAACCCAATGCCTTGCCTGCCTCCATGAACGGTTAGGACGCCTGCAGGCCTTGTGTGTGCTGTGACCCCAGCAGGAGCAAAAGCAAGGTGAAGTCACAGCCAAGACAGCAGAGAACTGGCATCATGCCCTGTTTAGCCCTGCCCTAGAACCTGCGTTGCTGGCCAGGGCCTGGATTCTGACTCCAGAGACAGAATGGTAAGGGTGACACAGTCTTACAGAACGATGGCCATCAGTCCACAGTGCGGGAGCGCTGGTCAGAGTCCCAGCCACTGGGTGGGAGGACAAGCAAAGAACACGGCGTCATTGCCTGCCTCCAGATTGAAGACCCATAAGTCCCAGGGCAACGGGGACTCAGGGCCATGGCAGTAAGGGAGAGATTGCAGGGCCCCGGGGACTGGAGGCAGTGGAGGGATNCACCTTTATAGAAGGAATTTTACTAAAATGAGATTTTCAGCATAGAAGATATATGAGACACAGATTTAAAATACCTTGAAAGGAAAAGTCTTACTTTTCACAAAAGGTTATCCGAATGATTTTCTTGATTATTACCATCTTTTTTAAAAAGCTACATATTATGTGGTAATTGTTCTTTTAACTACTGACACAATTAATTCTTAATGCATGAGAAATATAATTTATGGTTTTATTTGGCATGTACTTAAGCCCCTGCATAGCAATTACTGGTGTGACATTTTGTCTGCACTATAAAGCATCACACAACCTCCATTTCATCATTTCAAAATTGAAGCAAAGAGGTTCACTCCTTGGGGAGTACCTGCCTTGATCTTATCTTGTAGAATGAAAATATGATTGCCTTCCCGACACTATAAATTATCCTTTCCTGATTCTAGGGACCATCTGCAATAGAAATCTATACTGTTAGTGTGGATCTTTTGCTTTATTGGGAGTTGTTTCTTTAACTTTACAATACTTAAATAGAAAATATTTTTTCCTTCTTAAATTGTATGGCAGTTGAACACCACAAAGGATCATTCCTTAAAAAGCACAAGATGAAACATTTTTTTCCTATTGTAATAGATAACATAAGGATCTGATTCGAACAGCGATCCAATACTAGAACTGAGGTTGAATGAAACTCCATCAATTGCTTCCTTTGAAACAAGGAGCTACATGCCTCTCCTGGGTGAACTTTTCCTGGAACTTTTCCCCCAATTACAATGAGTTGAAAACACAAACAACCAATAACTGTCACGATCTTGAAAGTTAGAGTGAAGCCCTTGTTTGTGTAGTCTCTGCAGGCATTCTCCTGCCAAAGGTTGTGCTTTATCCAAGGTTGTTCTGATAAGCAATAGCTTCAGCTGCTTTTAGACGAAGCTCTGCACCTGAATCTGGTTCTTCTCTTAACTGATAACATTCAACTTCTTTTTGATATATTTTGAAAGAATATTTTCCCTGCCTTTCTTTAATTTCAATTTCTTTGGACATTAATTTTGAAACATGGAGTAAGAAAAACACTACACATTCGTTACAAACCTCAAAATACTTCGCTACCAAGCTGATCTTGGAAAACCTATTTTCACGACACAATTGCAGAATAAACCTATGGTTAATACCTTATTTACACAAACTGAAGGCTGTTATATCTGTGTTTGGCGACCTTGAAACTGCATTGTGCTCAGTGCCCTTTTTATAACCTTAATTACCGGGGAATACAGAGCTTTAAAGAAAGACTAACATTTCACTTTAACATCCACAATAATCTATTATAAAGCCAGCTAAGCCAGTCCCCAAATACAGAGAAATGTTATTACATGCTCAGCTAGCTGTCAAGGGGCCATGAGTCAGTGGCTTACAGTTATCAAAAGTAACAAGGTTGTTCAGAATTTCCTTCAACAAAGCCAGCCAGCTTATGGAAGGATTAAGCTCTCTTTGATTAGAACAACTGGAACATGTCCTACCCCTTTAATTAGCATTCCCTTTTGCTTGGTGGAGGTTGGTAATTTGACACTCACATTAGGTATCTCTAGAAATGCTTTGGTACCTCGTCCCACTCCTAAGCATTCAAGCCACTGCATATTCTTCCACATCAACTAAAATGTGAACTGCTGAARGATTTATGTTCAAAACTGTGTAAAATCTCAAGGGTACTATGCTTCTAATAGACAAAATGTAATAACACTCCAATATAATATGTGGCAGGAGACTTGGTTAGCCGTTAGGCATAGTGTATTACCCTAAGGCCATACTCATTTTGCTTTCTATCTTTGGGAACAAAAAGTTTTATGTCAGCTTTATTGATATTTTACACGTTTACATTTTAATTTATACCTTAAGGCAATCCAGGGAGAAGACCTCTACTTAGGCTGCTAGATTACTTAGTTGGTGAGTAAATATAATTTTCAGGGCCATGTTCCGCAGAGCAGCACAGGGACTCTCGCAGATGAAAGGGGGTAGGAAACTACCGTTCCTCAAGGAGCAAAGATCCACTTGAAAACAAATTCAGAATTGTCTCGTTTGCTCAGCGCACACACTGTCTATACTGGATCGGCACAGCAGGTGCACAGGCTTATTTCTTCACATTCATTCTCGCATACATTCCCCTTTCCCCTGTTTTATGTTCTTATTCTTTCACCTCATTTCTCTTTCTCTCTTTCACTGGGTTAATGTTGAATAAAAAGAGTTCCATAGGAAAAATAGCCCATTTTTTTCCTCTTCTTGTCATAATCAATCAATCAATCAATCAATAAATAAATAAATAAATAAATTCTGGAAAGGATAACTTTCTTTTTTTGTTTTTGTTTTTGTTTTGTTTTGTTTTGTTTTGTTTTTGATTTTTCAAGACAGGGTTTCTCTGTATAGCCCTGGC
>BDUI01017068.1:7428-20599 GCA_002335545.1 Apodemus speciosus
CATACACCAATGTCTAGGGAATGGTGCCTCCTATAGTGGCCTAGGTCCTTCTCTATCAATTGGCAACCAAGATATTCTCCTAAAGATGTGCCTAAGGCCAATGTGGTCTGGGAATTCTGTCAACTGAGACTCATTTCTCAGATGATGCTAGATGACAAGTTGACAACTAAAGCTGACTAGGGATACTAGGGATTTAGTAATTTGACACAGAACATCAAGTTCTATACATTCATGAAGGAAGATAAGGTTAAAGGAGAAGGAGGCCATTGCTACTGAACTTAAAGAATTTATTTAGATTTCAGTAAAAAAACATTGAGATGATAAATACCCATATAAATACACATGATGAGTTAGTAAATATTAATATCATTGGGTGGGAAATATTGTCATGATTTCCAGACATAAAAAAGCAAAGCTATGCAATCACTTGTAAAATTTACAAGCCATGGTCTGCAAATTAAATCTATTGCATCTAACAGACTGAATAGTTAAGATCTTAGATCTATAAATAGAAAAATCTGACTTTAAAGTGAAACTGAAAAGCAAGACATAAAGAGAAGTCTTAGTTTTGAGCATAAGTAATTTCAAAAACACAGACATCATCTAAAAATAATTATCTGATTTTAACTTTATCATGTTATATTTAAGTCTTAATTTACAAATTTTCGATTCAGTAAATGAAGTTTCTTTTTTATAGTTTGTACAAAATATAACTGGTCATTACAGGAGTCTGTAATTTAGATAGTAGAGCAACTTGTTGTATAAGTAACTCATGGCCAAGCCAGCTCAGTTAGTCAACAGGGTCTCATGTGAGGGAGTGAGGAAAAAGAAGAAATGCAGTCCGTTTGGAGGCTGAAGCAGCTTGATTTCTCTCCAGCCTGCTTTTATATCATTCCAGGTCTATCCAAAAAATATGGTCAGTTCTTAGATCAAAGACAAGGTAATCAAGCAAAGTAGTAAACAAGGAGATCACACAAGATAGTAATTAAGCAGAGTAGTGAGCGAAAAAAATCACATAAGGAAATAATTCAGCAAAGTAGTAAACAAAGCCCCATGATCACTGTTTCTAATATTGTTACCTAAGCCTTGTCCAAGCCCAGTGAAAAATGCCACATTCCTAGAAACACCAAAAGCTCTCAACAAACTCATTTTTATGGAAGAACCCTACTAGTTTGAACAACAACAACAAAACCCCTCAGGAACTAGGAGTGAGTTGCCAAGTCATCTTGACTAGAGGGTTTCAAATAATGAAAAGAAAGTGCATTCTTTTGGATAAACTTGGTATACAATTAGTACTTTTACTTTAATGCATTTTCTGATATCTTATTGGTGCTGTTTCTAGAAAGAGCCCACCAAACACTAAGGCAAGTATTACCTTCAATAACGTTATAGAAAATGGATAATAAAAATTAAGGTCCTGTGATTAATTGAGGTCCTGATCTGATGGGCATTTATAGAACTGTTGATCTAATATACTGGCATTAAATGCTGGAGGGGGAAGACACGAAATAATAAAAATAACAAAAACACTAATGACAGAATAAAAAAAAACCAACAAAATTAAAATTATTTGAGCAGACATAATTCTCATTGAAAGATCTATAAATGACAAATCCAATTCAGAAAAACACACTAATAATKAATCTTTAAATATTGAGAATGTGACTTTCTAATTTATTTTATGACAAATTTGAAAATGCAAGTAAAACTATAAAAAAATCTAGAAATAGATATTTTACCAATTGCGATTCAAGAAAAGAGATTTGTCTTATATATGTTTTTCCATATGTTATCTTCATCAAGGTTTAGGAAACTCACTACTCATTATCCCCCTCTTATATAAGGTCAAATTAATCCCTATCTTTAAAAATTCCATGGAAGAAAAATTATTTTTTGTGATAATATCAGCAAATCTTTGACATAAAGACCTTCTAAAGTGTTTACAAAAACAAGCAAAATTACCTGATCATATCTCCTATTGAATAGACTTCATAATKTTAGGAGATTAATCCAGGAATCTATGTCAACATAGATAAAGAAAACATGGAGAGAGGAAGTATTATAAAAGAAATAATCAAAAAGTTAAATTTTTTTAAAAAAAAATCTTTAGGAAAAAGAAAGGAAATCATCCTTAGAGTAATATCGTATTTACTGTTAATTTTTCTGCAATATGCAAACTCAATATGATGTCAATGTTTTCTAATGACAGATGAAATGAAAGGATTTTATGAATTGAAGCCACTTGTAATATCATAAATGAGTTAATGCCTTCAGATAAATCAATGAGTGGTTTGAAAGATCCCTACAATTAGAACCAGAGAGCATTGGTGAGACAAATCATAGTACTAAATAAATGGTATGCCATGCTCATGATTCTTGTTTTCAAATGTAGAAGCAATCCAGATTCATTCTGCTGATTCATGTTGTTTCAAACAGAATTACATATTATATGAGGAAGGTGAGATACTGATTCTGCAGTTAAAATGGCAATAGAAAGACAAAGAACAGTCATTTTGGTCTTGAGATATGTGAGAATAAATGCAGAATGCTCATGCTAGGAAACATCAAACCTGTAATCATGCACTGCAGTTGAGAAGCACATTAACAGAGTAAAGATAAACAAACCCATCTATAAGTAAGAATATACACATCCTCATTGTCTGTTAAGGAGGAATGCTTAATTAAGGACTGAAGTAGCATTAGAGTGCCATAGGTATCAGTTTTGTTTTCAGTACTTGGCCCTGAGTTACCTGAAATTTAGACATAAAACATATGCCTAAATATCATAATGATATCATAATGACATAAAATGGGTTATTATAATTGTTATACTAGTGAACTTTTTGAGTTCCTTTAAGCCTGGAATGGAAAATTTTTTAATTAATTAATTAATTTTTAAAATATATAAGTCAATAAATGTATTTTCTTCATAAGTATGGGTATGTGTGTATATATTCATATATAATATGAATTGTTATATTAATAATATAATATTAATTATAAATAACTAAGAAGCAGGTTATGGAAAAATGATGATTACCATTTTGCTTTAAAATTATCTTTTATTTGCCAGATGTAATTGTCATCTCAGAGGCTTACTGCTGAATAAGGTCATCCTTTCTAGTTTTTTCTGAATTTGGGCTGACTGCTTCAACTCAGTTGTTCTGGCTCCAAGTCCTCTCCATGCTGAATGATTCAATCTAGCTTCTCTTAGCTTCTCACTGAATTGCTATGCTTGGCCTAGAACTAACTTTGGCAGTTTCTTCTTATTTTCTCTCTCCTTCAACTGCCTTTGCTGACCTTCACTGAACTGCATAAACTCACAAAAGATATCACACCCCTGCACTGCACTCACTGCCCTCACTCCCAACTGACTCAACTCTCTCACTGCCCTCTTCTTAAATAGTTCATCTCCTGAGATTTGGGCATATACTATTTCTGACTAATTCTGTCACATCTTTCTTTAATTTCTCATTTTGTCTATATCTAAATTAGACATGGTTGTTTGGAACTGAAGGCTTGTACTATAGGATTTGAGCCAGAGAGATTAAAGGTATGTCCCTTGCTAGAGCAGCCATGTTGCTTGATTAAAATTGCTCTAGATTCACTAAACTTGCTTTCTATTACCATCCAGGACCAATGCCCTTGGGATCACACCAGTCTCAGTTGGCTGGGCATACTCACAACAATAATAAATTAACAAAATGTCCCTCAAGCTTGTCCATGTCCATAGCCCATTCTAGTGAGGATGTTTTCTCAACTGAGGTACCATTTTCTCAATCGACTCTAGCATGTGGCTTGAAAGAAATTAACTGGGGCTATGTTCAACATCATTAATTATTAGGGAAATGCAAATCAAAACAACCCTGAGATGTCATCTCACTCCAGTCAGAATGGCTAAGATTAAAAACTCGGGAGACAGCAGGTGTTGGTGAGGATATGGAGAAGGACATATACTCCTCCACTGCTGGTGGGACTGCAAGCTGGTACAACCACTCTGGAAATCACTCTGGTGGTTCCTTAGAACACTGGGCATGACACTTTTGGAGGACCCTGCCATACCACTCCTGGGCATATACCCAGAGGATTCCCTGGCATGAAATAAGGACACATGCTCCACTTTGTTCATAGCAACCTTATTTATAATAGCCAGAAGCTGGAAAGGACCCAGATGTCCCTCAATGGATGAATGGATACAGGAAATGTGGTATATATACACAATCAAATACTACTCAGCAATTAAAAACAACGAATTCATGAGATTCTTAGGCAAATGGTTGGAACTGGAAAATATCATACTAAGTCAGGTAACTCATTCACAAAAGAACACACATGGAATACAGTCACTGATAAGCCTAGAAGCTCTGAAACCCTAGACACAACCCACATATCAAATCATTCTCAAGAACAACTTTGACTGGCTGGACYACCCAGTACTCCCAGGCAGTAGACCACCAACCAAGGAGTGTACAGGGAGGGACCCATGGCTCCACATACATATGTAGCAGAGGATGGCCTTGTCTGACATCAATGGGAGGGGAGGCCCTTGGTCCTGTGGAGGTTTGGTGCTCCAGCTTAGGGGGATGCTGGAGAGGCTGGGCAGGAGAGGGAGCACMCTCATAGAGGCAAAGGGAGGGAGGAGAAGGCAGATGGGGGATGGGGTATTTGTGGAGAGATAACCAGGAAGTGAAATATCATATGAAATGTACATGAATGGAATAATTAATGAACTAGAAAAAAYGATAAAGTATATTAATCTTCTACCATAACTATGCTGGCATGCATAATTTCTATTGTTTCTAATTTTTCTATTTATTTCCTAGTACATTCAATGATTTCTGGTGATTTATTTTCCTGTGTTAAAGAACTTTCCTAAGGTCATCAGGTAGAGAAGTGTGTCACAACTTGCTCACTCCAGCGTTTCTCTAAATAGAAACTAATGTCTGTGTACTCTCTATTTGTCCCCCCGAAGGCACTAACTTATCTCTTCAAGGACACATTTACTGAAGTGTTGACTTAAATTAAATATTAATATTGACTTACTCCATAAAAGGAAGTGTGGCCTAGTTTAAAAGGAATGGGAAATATTTCAAACGTTTATACAACTTTCAGATTCTTAAAATAATGCATTTTAAATAGAAAATTGGCATTTACATAAAAATGCATGCTGCTGTTTGAAGTTACCAGATGTTAAGTTAAATTTGAATTCAATAGTATTTATATATATATTTGTATATTTGTTAATTATTGTGAATTAAACACAAACTTCAAAATATTTATCAGAACTAAATATTATAGACTATAAAATATATAGTTATCATTTTATTCTCATCTTTTAATATAACTACCATACCATGTGCTCCCATATAAATTTAAGTATTGCACTTCTTATTTTTCAAGAATGATACATTATTTCACAGAAATAAATAGCAATATTGTAACTTCACCAATATGCCTGTTCTAAAGTAACCCCTGGTATAAAAATAATTACATATGTAGTAGAGGATGCTCTAAAAGAAAGTTTTATTTAGATAAAAATATCAGTATTAAATGAACAGCATACTTAAAATTATAAAAAATAGAAGTATTGCTAATTTGATGAATGCAAGTTCTGTCAATTTTATAGAAGAGATCAGTGGAAAATGTAGTCAGAAACAAATCTTAGAAAAATTTTGTAAAAATGGTAGCCTAAAATGAAGAACAACTTTCTTGAGTAGATATTTGTTCTACAACCAGAATCTATGGCAGACAGAATTTAAAATACAGATTTTAATCAAACAGGGGTCATTATACTATCTATACACCTGTCAAAGCATATTACTATAGTCCATGCATATATAGATGCATCACATACCAATTTAAATAAAATGAAAGAGTTCTGCCAAAACTGTACGGTTTATATTATATTAWCTTCTATCTGTAAGTCAGAACACAGAGTAACTTCTTACTTTTAGGCCATCATATCAGAACTCTGAGTAACCACAGTGTAAGGACTTTACAATACAAAAAGACATTTGTTCAAAGGGAGGAGAATTGTGGAAAGACCTAGAATTCCTTTACTACTAATAAATAGTTTTTTTTCCAATTTTATATAATGTGATCTGTCATACAGTTAGAAGTACTTTCTGCTACATCACATTTAATTCCTTAACATGAAGATTTTATTGGATAGGCATTATTTGGCATACTCTGTAATTTCGTAGTTTTGTACTGTGGGCTTTTCTGAAGAGCATCAGCACAATAGATACTAAATGATACACATGCTATGGCACTGAATGAACAACCTGATTTGAAAGATGCCATAGGCTATGCAAATCATGGCTGCTCATTCCCAGTAGGTACCCATATTGTGATGTAAAAATATGGTTGAACTGATTAGTGAAAGTAGTCAGCTAATTTCATGCGAGTCTGTAGAATATCAGTAGTTTAACGCACTTTTTATAGATTCCACTCATTACATAACTTTTCTAAATCAACAATCTTCTGTTTCAACACAAGCTATACACTGCAAAATATACACACATTCACTGTGCTWTTACAAAGACAAATAATATTGATCTCTTCTCCATTGTTCTTAGAAGAATAAAAATAAGGTGCCCCCAAACCAGTTTTTATTACCAAAACAATCTCTTTCTGTGTCACTGCAAATGAGACTTTGCTCTTTTCTGAGTTTTAAAGATCCAAATAATTAGAGTTTGTGATCTCTTTCTTCCTCCATAAAAATGTTCTTCCTATTTATGGGAAAACGTTGATTGTGGAAATCAGGAGAATGGACTTAACACAGGTGGGTATTTATGTATGATTGTGCAGCTGGGACAGCTGCTTATGTCGAGACTCCATGCTCATGCACATAATACCTTGTCTGTGTAGAGCAGAACTAATAAAATCTAATTGGAATTTCATTGGAAGTTTCCATGTTTAATTATCATTATGTGTAGGATGAGCTTATTTTAGTGATTTTCGGTGTCTATTATATTTTTTGGCTSGTATCGAGAGACAAAACAGGATCTGATACAAATGCATTTCATTGGCCTATTTTTTTTATAGAGCATACATTCAAGTCTTTGTTGTTAACTTATTTTCCTTAACATGTCTGACAAATTTTTAAATATTTAGTTTTATCTTTAGATTCCCTTTATAGCTTTCTTTTTTAGCCACTATAATTTAAATCCTCTGTGAAATATTTTAGCTCCTTTAYGGTCTACGATGTATATATACTCATGCTTAACTCCTCTCGTTCTTCTATGATTTTATTTAATCACATATGAAATATCATATGGGCTATATTTATGTAAATAAACCCTGCTATGTGTCTGAAGCACATTTTATTCTTTCTTTCCTTCTTTTGAGATTATCGTTTTTCTCTTCCTTATCTTCCTCTGAAATCTTCCCATATTTTTCATCTTTCTCTCTTACAAATTTATGGGATCTATTTTCATTAATGGTTGTTATGTGTGTGTGTGTGTGTGTGTGTGTGCACGCGCACACGTGAGCATGCATGTGTGCTTATGAATACATACATATATACTCCTATATACTCCTAAATACAACTTCTCAGTATAACGTGAGATTGTATTTCTTAGTAATGTTCAAAGCCATAACCATAAAGACTCATTAATATGATGATAATCATAAACTGAACAGAGACAGAAACAGACATGATAGTGTGGTAGGTGAAAGCCTGAACTGTGCACAAAGAACTAAAACCAACCCAAGAATGATGAGAGCTGGCAAACAGGCTTTCCCTGGGGAGACTACAATTGGTTGTCAGACATCAAATGATCAACCCTCATTCTGTGTCCTAGTCTCTTTCATCTGCATTTTTTCCTTTCATTTCCACTATTCTGACTCGAATCTAAACTATTCATTATTTCTTTTAAACGGTGACAATAGATACTCACTAAATGTGGTAAAAAAAAATCTGAACAAACTTTACCATGTTAAGCAGATTTAAGTACAAAATTTAGTAATCTTCAGCCCCATTCCCATTTTGAAATTTATTTACACCAGTTGTTTTATTTTTAAATATGTAATTCTATAATCATAAATAAAACAAAACATAACTCTCCAACAGCTTCTGGTAACTACCATACTGCTTGTATTTTCTGTGACTTGGACAACTTTCCATAGTTGAGCTACATAAAATCATGAAATATTTCTATATCTCTGGCATGCTCATCCAGTCTAGCATCACGTCCTCTGGGTATAATGCATGACATCTTTTTGTTGCCTTCAAAGGCTGAATATCTTATTCATGTATAATCATATTTGGTTTTTCCATTGATGAGTATCTGGGATTCAGCTACTGTTGGCTATATATAGGTACACAAATGTCTGTTTTGTTTATTTCACTTATAATTCGGAGGACAGGATGACATCACTTTTGTAGTTTTATAGTTAAAAATAGAACTCCACAAGTAACAGTTATAGTGTCCTTCTTAGCAGTTGCTTTATTCTGTACTTGCCAGCCTTATTCATGGTGTTAGTATCTCCACATCCTTACGATCACTTATACTTGTTCGTTTCTTGGTTGGTTCGTTGGTTGCTTGGTTTTACTTTTTTATGTTTTGTATGTTTTACCCTTAGGCACACTAACCAGTGCAAGGTAAGGTTGTACTCTAGTTTGGCATTTTATGTCTGGATGATGGCTGACCTTTACCTGTACTTGCCTGACATTTACATATTATATTTGCAGAGGTGTCAAAATAGTCTTTCCCAATCTTAATCTCACATCTTCTGATCATCTACATTGCTGCTGTTGAATTTAATTTCTTTGGTATGTTCTAGAAATTAATATCTTATCAGATAAACATAATTTTTTTAGTTTATAGATTGCCTTTGTATACTGTTTTGTCTTTTTTAAACTTAAATTTTATAGTCTCTNCTTCACAGGACCAAGGGCCTCTCCTCCCACTGATGACCTACAAGGGCATCCTCTGTTACATATGCTGCTGGAGCCATGGGTCCCTTCATGTGTACTCTTTGGTTGGTGCTTTGGTCCTTGGGTCCTTGGTTGCTTGGGGGTTTTGGTTGGTTGATATTGTTGGTCCTTCTATGGGTTGCAAACCCCTTCAGCTCCTTCAGTTCTTTCTATAACTCCTCCATTGGGGACCCAATGCTAAATCCAATSGTTGGCTGTAAGCATCCACCTCTTGTGACTCAGGTTCTCACTATATAGACCTGGAGGAGCTACAATTGTCTATGTAGGTCAGGCTAACTTCAAAGTAAGAGAGGTCCACATGATTCATTTTCCCAAGTGCTGAAATAAAAGGTGTGTGCCACTTTATCAAAGATTTGTACAGCTTTTCCTTTTGCACCCTTCACACTGGTCCTTTATTGTTTCTGCTACTAGCTARTCTCCTCCTGCCTTGGGTACCTATTCTGTGCATTGGCTTTCGTCTTATGCTTAGAAAAGTGGACTTATGTCTCATTGTGTTCTCAGATTAAATTCCACCTATTTTACAAACTCTGTCATGAGAGATTTTGCTCTTTGGAGTACGAAAAATATTAGTTAAATATTAYRGATCTTTTGTAAACTTACTTGTAGAATTTATGGAAACTTGATGAAATRTGATTTTTGTGAATTACTATACTATGATTCTTTTTTTTTCCCCAAGACAGGGTTTCTCTGTGTAGCCCTGCCTGTCCTGGAACTCACTCTGTAGACCAGGCTGGCCTCAAACTCAGAAATCTGCCTGCTTCTGCCTCCCAATGCTGACATCAAAGGCATGTGCCCCCACTGCCTGGCTTATTTTATGATTTGATACATATTAAAGAACTTCTCACTTCTCTCACTCTCAGTTGTCCCTTTAAGTCTAGTATATCCCTATATCCCTGCTATGTAACTATGCATTTTGAATAAAATAATTATAGCTGTCTTATTTAATTATTGTTTTTGAGGGTGAGCATGAGAGAGAGAGAGAGAGAGAGAGAGAGAGAGAGAGAGAGAGAGAGAGAGAGAGAGAGAATATCAACTTCTTATGAGGGTTGAGGTGTGCTGATTATGCTTGACCCAGGAGGTGGCACTATTAGGAAGGGTGACATTGTTGGAGAAAGTGTGTCACTATTAGGGCTGGGATTTGAAGCCCTCCTCCTAGCAGCCTGAAAATAGTCTTTTCCTGTTTGCTTTCTGAACAAGATGTAGAACTTTTAGGTCTTCCAGCGCCATGCTTGCCTGTAGGGCTGCTATGCTTCCTGCCATGACGATAATGGACTAAACCTCAGAACCTGTAGGCCAGTYCCAATTAAATGCCTTTTATAAGAGCTATCTTGGTCATGGTGTCTCTCCACAGCAATGGAAACCCTAACTATGGCAGAGGTCAGAGGACAAGTTCCTGGAACTGAGATCAGATGCATCCTTCAACCATGGGTTCATGTTGGCAGGTCCATGCATGGAGCACAAGCAGGCTTCCCTGTTGTACCATTATACCTGCTCATAATTTTCTGATTTCTATAAAGCAGGTTTAGCTAGAGCACTCTAACCAATGATGTGAATTCAGGAAATACAGTRAATGGAGCTGGAAGTAGGACGTTATATATAGTTATGCAACAGTAAAGTGTTAAATGAAAAGTCAGGGCAGAAGGCTGCAGTTAGTGAAATGTAGGGGAACTACCCTGGGATAGAAGAAGAGGCACCTGATGTCACCCACTGTGAGACTTAGGACTGGGAGGTTTGCTGAGGGCAAAACACATTTCCATAAAGAACAAATACTTCAATGTTCTGTCCCAAGAACAAGACAAAACCTACCCAATCATCAGTTTTTTTCAAWCTCTGATTATTTGCTGTGAGTTACTGCAGCTCTCTGTTGTCACGGCTTAGAGTGTCCCTCAAGAAGGCATTCATGTGCTGTATGCTTAGTCTCCYTTACTCAGTACTAAGAAGATGGACACTTAATCCAAATGGTGCATCTTAGCTGCGAAGGCTTTGGAAGGTGATGAGTATTAGAATAAGTCCTCAGGGTGGAGCTTAACCTTCCATTAATTATTGAGGGCTTTATAAGAAGCAACAGAGAGATCAGTAGAAGCACACATAAGTGCTTCTATATTTGACCATGTCATCTCACCATTCTGGGACTTTCTCAGCCAGGAGGCAGTTACTAAATAAAGGTCTTCATTGACTGTGCACTTTTATGCCTATGAACCAGAATAAACCTCTTTTTCCTTAAAATAACCTAGTCCATGTTTTATGTTATTTGGTTATAGAATATAGACTAATACATCTGACATCACCTCTTAGAATTAAGATAAATTTCCCTATTAGACCTACACTATTTGCACTATTTTATAAGACGTACGCCTATAACTAAAGCAATGACTATAAAACAGAGTATGCAGCCATAGTAATCATAAGAGAGTGTTTTTATTCTGTGTGAACAAGGTCCTGGGTTCAGAACTCAACTTGTTTGCCAAGTGAAGCAGTTGAGGACACTTTACTCTGGTGTTCATTATTGTTTGTATGCATGTAAAGAAAAATGATTGCATTTTAATTTTCCAGAAATCATCTCTTCTCATGAACAAGAAAAAGGGGTGATATTTCTCATTTTAAAAAACCAGAGTCAAATTATAATATATTAAGTTTTTCTCTAGCTTTAATAATGTGCTAAATATTTTGATCAYGTAGATTAGGATTATGAGAGCACTGACCTCATGGAAGAGTTTTACTCTCTGATTGTGACTCTTCCTCTTTATTATTTTCAGTATACTAAGATAGGAGGTACTGTTCATACTCGGGAGGAAAAAGTCAATACTCTTTTCTAGGTAATATTTAATACATTATTGTACACGAAGAGAGTTTTGTCCTGACTACTTCATAATGATGTCTTTTACCCTTCAAAATGCCAGACTCTGACATCTATAAACTCCTCACTTTGTTCAACAAGCTCGCCTCTGTGAAAATACCAAGTGTATACAAGGGTCTGACCTTTCTGCAAATCTTGGCTTCTATTGCATATTTTAACTCTCTGTGGCCAAACTCCTCTCCTAGGATTTTTATGATATATTATCATAAGTGAAATGGTTATTTTATAAATCATCCCTTAATGTTACATTCTATGTGTATTAGGGTAAGCCGTGGAGGCTGGAGTGTGCTGACAGCTACAGCATCGTAAACTCAGCCACACAGTAGAAGGTGTTTTGCTTTTCCAGGATGCTTCTTGTTCTCATCAGCTGTAGTTGTGCACAAGAGCAAATCAACCAAATTCAGGGTCTTATGTTTCTTTCATTTTTCCACAAGGTCTGATAAGTATGAATCCTTTTAGACAAATCAATGTTCTTTGTCTGCTTTGCCAGGTCCCTTGTTAGCAAAATGAGGAGTTTTGAGCAATAGCATGTGTGTTTCCATGCACTGGGGTGCACCATGCTGCAGAGTCTCAGTGTTGGTGACATTATTCCCAATTATGTGCAAATTATTCTCTTAGGAAGAGATATCAAAAATATCATAATTGYCTGTGACCTGCAAAAATACCACCATATATAACAAGATGCATAATAATTTTGGTGTAAAATTAACTTCACTGGAAGAAGGGTATAATAAGCAAATCACATCGTGGGCTGGTGAGATGCCTGGGTGGCAAATTTGCATTGCCTACTAACATGGTACCCCAATTGATTCCCAAACCTTAAGAAGAAAGGAAAAACTAACTTCTGTAAAATTTCCCCTGACTTATATCCACAGAGTGGCAAATGCTTCTCTGTACTCACACATAAACACCTCATACATAGAGGTATACACCAATAATAGCAAATAAAATGTTTGTTAAAAAACATGTTGTGAAGATTTTTTGGAGGTGAAATTCTTTTTTTTTAATTGAGAAACGTTGTTGGTGGGTGTTTTCACATCTTGGCTCATATGCCTTAACAGTATCATTTGTTCAGTTGCTTTTCTCATTCCACTGATGCTATACACCATTATTGATTCTGTTATGATTGGCATTCAGGCTGATTATGTTCCTTCCTAATTTGCTTCTCTACAGTTATTGCTTTTGCTTTTCAAGTTGGGTTATATGATTAATACCATCTTTTGAAAATAGAAATAATAAGGAAAAAAGAATTTGATCTTGACTTACTTTTCTAATACCCTTTGAATGACCATTTCTCTACTTTCTAATGCAGGATACAATTCATGCCATTAAAAGTTTAAACTCAACTTTTGGAGAAAAACAAATTATGTGTT
>BDUI01017074.1:18876-29201 GCA_002335545.1 Apodemus speciosus
GCCCCACTCCCTGTTCTGTACTTGTGAGATGCCATCAAACGTGGAGCTGTGTTCTGTTCTCTGCCGGCTAGGGACCAGGTCTAGATCTGTGGTGAGCTGGCTGTCAGTGCTTCCCCATCGGGAGCTTTCCACCTTTCTTTCCCCCTCCTTCTCTCAGTGTCTCATCTCCTCATACACCCATCCTTCAGATGGCCCCCACCTAGCCTGCCAGCCTTGCCAGTGTGCTCCTTCTCCTAGAGGGGACCACTCTGACTAAGCTGGTTCACTCACTAGAGTTGGGTGCTCATGYGCCTGACCCTTCTGCTCACTGGAGCATCATCCCAGAGATGGGAGAAGCACCARTGCTGCCTTGTGAAGCCCAGAGTGTGGTGGAGCACTCAGACAAAAGCATAGAAYGGCAGCCCCCAGTGGTGGTCCTTGCAGTCGGAATACACAGTAGGACTATGAGACACAGGCGTCCTRCATATATCAGGAAATTTAATCCAGGCATGACCTTCTAGTCTTTGAAGATGAGTAAGAACCTAGCAGGTAGGGAGGAAAAGAATTCTAAGAGAGAACAGCATCAGCCAAGACCCAAGGATAGGGTGGCATATGTCCTGTCCAAGAAGTGAATGGCCGATGAAGGCTCAGTAGATAATTCTAGAAAAGATATGTGGGAGCAGWTCTCATAGGCCTTGAGTGGTCTGGGCAAGCAATGATGGGAGATCATGTTCAGGCATTGATGGGAAATTCTGGACATCTGCTACCCCATTACTTTGTCCATTAACCACATGTCTTAAGGGATGTGACGTGAACACAAAAGGAGCTGAGCTCAGCCTACTGGGGATACTGAATGATTCACCATCAGGACCGTAATCCCAGCTGCCCGGAGCTCCTCGCTGGGAAGACTTCACGGGTACTGGATCACTGTACTGGGCTTATATTAAACTTGAGTACAGTGTTTCCAATGCTAAGTCTACACAGTAAAACCATCTGTGTGTGTGGACACCAAGAGTGTGTGGTCACTCAGGGGTCAGGTGATATCTTGGAGGGCAAAGCCACAGCCTAGCCCTCATGAAGAGTGGCCCTCAGGCCGTGAGAAAAACCTAATCTGATCCGTCTTACCCTGTAGCTATGTTTGCATATTGTTAAAAAGACACATGAAAGGTTACCATCTTGGTATTGTGGTGACAACTGGGTCTCCTGGACTGGTCAGGTGCAGCAGTCTGTCTAGAGAAGGTCTCCATGGAGACTGCCATGCTCCCTTCCATAAGAGGCGCTCAAGGTTAAATAGGGCACAGCTYGCTTTCTAGCCTGGGTTTGTACCCTGCTCACATTGGTGGGCATACAACCTCAGGCCACCAAGGTGGCCAAGGCCCATGTCATTGAGCATGCCATCATTAGAACTRGCTCACACTTGGCTCTGCATGTCCCTGCCATCCTGCKACATCTTTCAGCTCACCATCAAGAGCCTGTGGTGGCTGTGCCTGATGGTACAGGTCTGTAATCCCAGCAGCTCTGGAAGCTGAGGCAGGAAGATTAAATGTTCAAGGACAGCCTGGGCAACTTAGTGAGACCCTGCCTCAAATTTTGAAAACTTCTTTTAAAAGGGGGAGAGATTTCCGTGGTAGAACATTTGCCTAGCATGTGGGAGGCCCTGGGTTCAATCCCCAGTACCACAAAGAAAAAACAGAGGGGCTTGCTGTGTTCTTACAACATGGGCTAAGAGCCACCAGCTCATTGGAGGAGGCAGGCAAAGCAACCGAAGCAGGAAGTGAGGCAAGATCCTCCGAAGAGGCGCTCACAGTTGAATAGGGCACAGCTTGTGGTGCAGTGAAGGGCTACTCTGACCTGTTTAACCCCCAGCACCCAGTGACCTTGGATGAATATATTTTTCCCTGAGTCACTTGCTCTTGTCTGTAAAGTGGGGACAAGACCCATGACCAGGGGTCACCTAGACAGTTCCAGTACAACTGCAGCCCACGGCTGCTCTACCACACAAACCCTGACTGTTCCCTCCTGGCGTCACACCTGGCGTTTGCTCCTTTGCATATGGGTCTTCCTGAGGAGCCATGGGAAAAAAAGAGTGTGCCCACATTCTTCCAGGAGCCCACCCCAGCCTGGCTCATGTCCATCCTTCCCTTAAATGGTCACACGGAGCAGGACCTGAGTCCAGTGTTTCTTCCACGTGAAGCCATTCTCATGAGCTCAGAGCGGCCTTTTCTCCAGAAGTCATATAGCCCTGTATCTTTTGAGAGGCCCTGAGCATCACTGAGTTTGCTGGGATATGGTACCCAGAGGCCAAGATCTCTCAAGTCAGGCCTTGCCTGATGGCATCCATCACAGATAAGGCTATGAGGACCAGTTGATAGATACCCAGCAGGGCAGGGCTTGCTCAAAGGTAGGAGCCGTGTCCTTAACCTGTCCACTGGCCTAGCCCCTCAGTGTCAAGACCCTCCCAAGTCACAGCAGCCTGCCGTGGGCAGATACAGGTTCAGTTCCACCACCCTGAACTCTCCGGTTCCCTCTTCCTGTGTGTGCCAGCTGCAGTGGCCCTAGTAAATTCTAGTCCCTCCCCCTTTTATTGTAGAGTTCCCTCCCAGCACCTTGTGATGTTGCCGTTGAGACACCCATTGGGGGGACAGCTAAACCAAGACCCGTCTTCCTGGGGTACCTAGCTGAATAGCTGCAGAAACCCGTTGTATTCTCCAAGGCATGGGCACAGGACTGAGGCCGGGCCTCTCACGTTCTCCCCCCAGCCCCCAGGTCTACCCCACCCTCATCTGGCGGGTGCACAGGGGACTTCCCCTCCAGACAGGAAGTGGTGGGAGAAGTTTAAGAGCCCAAGATGGGAAAACAACCTTACGCAAAGGCAAGGCCCCTTCCCCCACTGCTAGAAGGAGAAGCAGGGCTAACTGTCTCTGCTCTGTTTCCCTCAGGTTTCTGGGACTCCTCTCTGAACTCTTCAAGAAGAGGCCCTGCGGAGCCACTCAGAAGCCCAGCCCCTGGGATCCCTGCATCCTCCAGTCTCCGGCCTACAACCCATCACGCAAATTGTTCCTGTGAAATCGAGCTCTCGGTGGGAAATGACCGCCTGTGGTTTGTGAATCCTATTTTCATCGAGGACTGCATCCTACCGGCTGATCCACCTCCACTGCCTACTACCGGCAGCTACCCTCCACGCCCAGCACCTGCCACCCCGGATGCTACCTCACCCACCTCCAAGGGGTCCCCACGTCGTCCCCCACCTCCACCCCCGGTACCCACTGTTCCTCCTACTGGCCCTGCCCGGCCTCCTGCACCTTCTGTACCGCCTGTTGGTCCTTTGCCCAACTCCCCCCTAACGCCCACTTCTCACCTTGCACCCCATGCACCGGGCCCCCCTGGCCACTCAAACCAACCACCCATGACAGCCTGCGAGAGTCTCCCACGTCCAGCTGTAGGCCTGGGCCCCTTAGGAGAGGAAGAGATGAAACCTGGGACAACTCCCAGCCCCTTGCACCAAGCCCCTCCCCCTCCACTGCCCCTGAAGAAGGCTCTTCCAGCAGCTCCTCCCAGAAGGCGCATTTCTGAGAGGGTATCTCTGGAAAGCCAGAATGTGGGGACTTCAACAGACAAGGAACTCTCAGGCATTTCTAGGACAGCCTCACTCAACCTTCGTCCCCAGAGCACCGTAAGTAGCCTTGGGGACAGACCTCTAAGGACCACGGAGCAAGGCCAGGACACAGAGGCCAAAGCCAGCCATGCTGACAGCAAACCAGTGCCTCCTGGGAAGGCCAAACAACCCCCAGTACCACCCCCAAGGAAGAAGCGGGTCTCCCGGCAACTGGCCTCAGCCCTTCTCAGTCCCTTGGAGAGCCCCATACCGGAGGCATCCTCTGAGAAACCGGCGCCCGGTGCACCTTGGGAAGGCTTGAGCCCTAGCCAGCAAGCTGGAATTCAGCACCTCCAAGTCCAGACCAGCGCCTGTCCCCATAGCTCTTCCGAGTTCAAGGGTTCCCAGGCCTCACTCTCAGACAGCCTGGGGGTGCCTGCCTCAGCTGCTGACCAGGACTCCTACTCAACCAGCAGTGCGGAGGAGGAGCTGGAGTTCAGCAGCCCCAACGTGAAGAAGAAGCCCTCCATGATCCTGGACAAGGCCCGCCACCGCCTCAGCTTCGTTAGCTTCGCCAGCGTCTTCCACGCCTTCCTCTCCAGCGACCGCAAGCTGTATAAGAAGGTGGTGGAGCTGGCGCAGGACAAGGGCTCCTACTTTGGCAGCCTAGTGCAGGACTACAAGGTGTACAGCCTGGAGATGATGGCTCGCCAGACATCCAGCACCGAGATGCTGCAGGAGATCCGCACCATGATGACCCAGCTCAAGAGCTACCTGCTGCAGAGCACCGAACTCAGAGCCTTGGTGGAGCCTGCCCTGCACACGGAGGAGGAACTCGGTCAGTGGCAGCCGGGAGGGCGGGAGGGAGAGGGGTGCATAAACACAGGCAGGCGCCCCTGGACACACAGCAGCCTCTGGAGCCCCCTTTGCCAAATGTCCTCTTTCTTCTTCCTCCCCTACTGTCCCAACAAATCTCCTGGGTCCAAATCCCTCTCTCAGGCACCACTTCTAGGGAGCCAACTCAAGGCAGCCAACTTTCCTGACTCCTGGCAAACAGCCCACGAGCCCTCCCCAACCCCACCAGCCTCAAACCTCCGTGATGACAGGTGTTATTTTTCCCTGCAAACACCTACGAGTCTGTCTAAACAATGAAAAGACTCAGGCAGAACACAGCACTATAGCTGGGCTTCATAGCATCTACCCGTAGTCCCAGCACTTGAAAAGTGGAGGCAGGAGGATCAAGGCCATTCTCAGCTACATAGTGAGTTGGAGGTCAGCCTGGGCTACCCTGTCTAGCAAAACAACAAAACAAAACATATTAAGAGATTCTGGAATTTCCTTATAAACATTACTGTCCTTCCAGGCACCGCCTCCTTGTGGTCCTGAGCCTCTCCTCCTCCCCCTCCCCCTCCCCCTCCCCCTCCCCTAACCCTCCCTCTTCCCTCTTACCCTCCCCCTCTCCCCTTCCCCCCTCTCCCCTTCCCTCTCCCCCCTACCCTACCCCTACCTCCTTCTCCCCTCCTTCCCTCCCCCACCACCYCCACCTCCACCTCCACCTCCCCCCTCCTCCCCTCACCCTCCCAGTAATCAAGAGCATCAGTTCTGGACTCAAAAAGGATGCTTTGAGACACTACAGGATGATGGCTCATAGTGGAAAGTCCGAGGAAAAAAAGAGTGTCAACTGTTACCTCCCCTGGGGAAAATGAGCTTGGATGGATGGATGGCCCTTGAGAACCGATACGGTTGCCAGGCCACCCACTGCATTGCAGTCCAGGAGTAAGGTGGTGTGTGGTGTGTTGAGGTTTAAGGCTGGCAGTCGCCTCTTCAGGAGGCTCTACCTATGTCTGCATCCCACCAGGGCTGGAGGGCTCACCTGGGCAGGATCCTCTGGGTGGTGCATGCAAAGGCCACCCACACAAACCCCTGACTTATTCCACTAACAGTTACCATGTCCCAGAGACCCAAGCATTGCCCTACAGAGCTCCTCTGGGGAGGAAATGAGTTATATAAGTAGACTGACAGAGCACTATACCCCCACCTGTTGTACTGGGGGAAAAAACATGGCAGCAAGCTAGGCACATGTCCCTCCTGCCCTCAGGAAGCTCTTATTCTGACAAATGACAGGTAATCTGTGAGAAAGCTAGGAAGCCATAAATGAAGATGACATAAGTGTAAAGTAGGCAGGAAGTGGGGTTTGGAGACCTGGGGAGAGGTAGGTCACAGCATCACAACCTCTGAGATTTAGCATTTCTGCAAGGGACCAGGCTGTGGCAGGTTCAATGCAGGAATGCCAGGGTCTCGCGTGTGCCCAGCACGGCTCTGGTCCTTGAGCTGAGTAGGAGCAGAGAGACTGGAGGCAAGCAGAGCTACACTCGTGACAAGATGCACCGGAGGCAGCACAATGAAACACTGGGCACGGATCTAGTCCATGGAAGTGGGCAAAGACGTCGCTGGCCTCAGATGGCTCTGAATGGCTAAGAGCCAGTATAAAGCCTTCTTCCTGGGAGGCTGTAACTACAATCCCGAAGACCCAAACGAGGAGAAGCCCAGGGATTCTGTGTCAGAAAGATGGCCTCCTACCTCACTGGACACCCAGGAGGGGGTGGGTAGAAGCTGCTGAGGCTGAGACTACAGTCTGGGCAGAACGAGGGCTGGAGACAGATGTCTGGAACCCAGCAACACACAAGCAGCCATGAGACTGAAGTAGATCGTGCCAGGGAAGATCTCAGGCAGTCTGCAGAACAGGAAGCTGTGAACGGGCGTAGAAGAACGTGGCAGGGCATGGACCTCTCACCGCAGCCCAGAAGAAGCTGTGGTCAGCCATGTGTGCCGGAGCAGGACAGGAGAAGACCCACAGCCTAAGCCCAAGTTGGGGGAGAGGAGGGGGCCTTCCAGGCAGAGGTGATGCCACAGAGACAGGCAGAGAGGTGGGAGATGAGGCAGGAGGAGGGTGTGGCCTCTCCTGCAAGGCTGTGAACCTCGGGCTGAGGAGAATGGATCCCAGAGGGCATGAGGAGAGTTATGAAGTGGAATGGTGATCCAAAACTATCCAGTAATGGCTCTGGGCAGGGTCAGTTGTTGTATTAGTTACCAGTCTGCTGCTGTGACAAAATATCTGACAAAAGCAGCTGGGTGGGGGGAAGGGTTTATTTTGTTTCAAGTTTGAGGATACAGTTGCTGTGAGGGTGGAGGCAGGGCTGCAGGAGCGGGAGGCAGCCGCCTTCAGTCAGGAAGCAGAGACGAATGCTGGTGCTAAGCTCCTTTCTCCTTGTTCATTCTCGGACCCAAGGCCAGAATGGAATCGCGTTGCCCACATTTGGGGTGGGTCTTCCACCTCATTGACCTAATCTTGAAATTCCCTCTCAGACACACCCACAGATTGTCTCCAAAGGGTTTCTAGATCCGATGAGGTTGACACTAGATAGGAACTGTCACCAGTATAGRCGATCCTGGTAGAAGCAAAGGAAGTCTGAGCTAGACTTGTCAGAAACAGTGGGATGACAGATGTCCTTGGGTGGCCAGCTGCCAGGACAGATTCTCCACGAAGTTGGGTAAACAGGCAGTTTGTGCTCTCCTGGTGAAGGGGCAGAAGGAGGCACAAGGCTAGCTTCCAGCCAGACCTCTGTGAGAGAAAAGCTGTCCAGCCTCCCTCCTGGAGAGACCAGACTTCAGGCTTCCTCTCGGAAGGGTCAAGGGATGGGGCCATTCCAGAATGTTCCCACCTGTCACCCAGAGCAGCAGCCATGAGTCAAAGCCTTGCTTAGTCTCCACAGACCCCATCAGAGCCCAGCTTGTCTATTGTTAGAGGGGCATCGCAGCATCCCTGTTGCAGAGTTATCATGATAGCCAAGCTCCTTAACTCCCATCCCACAGTTTGAGCAGGACTGTAGCTTGACTCCGGTAGTAGTTGGACAGCCAAGGGCAAGCTGTGTAGATAGTTATGCAGCAAGAGGAGCATGAAATGCAAAATTCCASGGGCAAAGGCAGACCTGGCAGGCTGAGGGAGCAGTGCGGGCAAGGAATGAATATATGTATCAGTGACGACGCAAGCAAACCACGTGGATTTGAGAAGTGCCACAGGCATTAAGATTAATTCTACCCTTAGGACACAGCTGCCCTGATTGTACACTGCATAACCTTAGTATGTCTTATGCCTTCTTAAGTGTGTTGCTCACAGGCAGGCTCTGTTCCCAGCCCTGGGAAGAACACGGCATTGGAGAGACCAGGATATCAGGTATCAGAGGTTCTGRTGCCAGTGCATCTGCAGAGTGRTTTGCATGCCGGAGCTAAAGAGAAACCAGGGCCGGAAAGGCCGTCCTGCCAGGCAGCAGCGCTGCATGAGAGGGCTCCTGTAGCTGCCCCTCTCACTTGTGTGCTCTCGCCCCGACAGAGGCCATTGTGGAGTCAGCCTTGTACAAGTGCGTCCTGAAGCCCCTGAAGGAAGCCATCAACTCCAGCCTGCTGGAGATCCACAGCCGGGACGGCTCACTGCAGCAGCTCAAGGAGAACCAGCTGGTGATCCTGGCCACCACCACCACCGACCTAGGCGTGACCACCAGTGTGCCTGAGGTGGCTGTCATGGAGAAGATCCTGCAGAAGCTGACCAGCATGCACAAGGCCTACTCCCCGGGGAAGAAAATCTCCATCTTGCTAAAGACCTGCAAGCTCATCTATGACTCCATGGCCCTTGGCAACCCAGGTAAGCAGGCTTGGACTCCCCACAGCACTAAGGCAGGATGAGAGCAGGCGCACCACAGAGTGACCTGGGTGAGGTGCCTCCGGTGCCTTCAAGACAGGCAATGAACTAGCCATGCCTGTGCCCGTGCGCATTAGGAAAAAGTACCCTGTTGAGTTTGCAGGGTGTCCTGAAACATGGTGACTCAAACACAGAACCACAGAGCCTCGACGGTGGGGGGTGGGAGTCCATGATCAACGCGGGACAGGGCTATGCTCTTWCCAGGCACTGGRCAGGATCTGATCCAGCCTCACCCCTAAGTCTGAAAACGCAGCCGTCCCTACTCAGCAATCGCCCGTGTGCTCTCTGTATCCACATTTCCCTCTTATGAGGCCACGGTGGATCAGTGTTACCCTACTCCAGTGGGATTTCATCTCGGCCAACCACATCTGCGATGACCCCACTTTCAAAAGAGTCACCTTTTTAGCCAATAATCTTGGCTTTAGCGTGTGTGGACTTGGAAGGGACAGGTCCGGCTCTGACAGTGTTGACAGTAGCTCACTGGACCACAGAGGAGAYGCTGGTGTGTACTCACCGAAGTCAACAGAAGCGGCYGAGGGAAGATGACCAGGCCCATTGTTGGTGGGTACCTGGATGTAGGCTATCCGGGTGGACCTYGGGCCATAACATCCTCCAATACATTGGCCCYGGCTATGTCCGTGACCAGCTGGAGTCCAGGGTAGTGAKCAAAGCCTKCTGAGGCCTGACATCATGACAGACTGCCACCCTGCATKGGCCTGTCTTGTCACAAGATAAACCCAGATTCATGGGGTAAAGCACATATCCCATTTGGATGGGAAAAGCTCCAAAGTCACATTGCAGAGGGTGCGGGGAGGAAGGAAAAAAGAGAGGTGGTGGACTCACAGGGCCCATTTGTAGCCCCTTTACCACAGCGCTCCACAGAGCAGAGGAGCCCGTGCTCCACAGGGAATAAACGCTAGCTGGAGTTCATCCTGCACCCAGTCCTTCAGCTGGATGCCCTGGTGCAGGCGGCCACGTGTGTAGTTGTACGTGGCAACCATGGCACGTGAAAAAGAGTACCACCGTTGTGACCTTGTGATGTCTAGTCTGCCCCTTACCACTTGTAAGACCTGGAACAAGTCATTTATCTCTCCGGTCCCAACCTCTTTATGGGAGAGAAGCCAAGATTCTAAGTCAGAGCCACACTTAGGGACTTGTAGATATTAGGAACAAGCCGTGTCGTTTGAGCCCAGTGCCCGGTACTAGCAGGTTTCAAAACCTGGGGATGGCCGAGGAGAGGGTCCTCATCCTCTCCAAGTTCCTTACGGATGAGCAGCCCAGCGGGCCCTCTGGTAACAGAAAAGAGTCSTTTGGCATGGCACCGGGGCGTGGAACAAGGTTCCTGCATGCTAGCTGGCTTCCCACATGGGCCTAGAAGAGTTTGCAGCTCCAGGTCAGAGGCCCTTCTTTGGTGTAGTAATATGCATCCTGCAACTGAGAAAACGAATTGAGTTCCTGAGGGGCAGAAGCCACATGGGGTTAAGGCTGCGTGGTGGCTATGGTGTCACAGAGAAGTGCCGTGTCAGGAAGAGCTTGTCTTTTGGGGGCCAGGGATCTCGTGCAGTCTGAAGGCCAGGAGACAGAGCCAGGCTGTAAGTGCGAGCGATTCCTACCTAAAAGTACCCAGTGGAGGAAGGCAGCCACTGTGGGCAGCCCCCAGAATGCAAAGCCTTATTATTCTCAGGTATGTCAGGCAGCACAGCCGGCTCCAGAGGCCTAGGACCCAAGGAGGGCACTCAGAATGCCTGACAGCCCCAGTGAGACCCTGAAGGCCGGGACCCCCTCACTGCTGATGGAAACAAGCCAGGAACATGGCACGCTGTCTCTTCTAGAATGGGAGCAAGGGTGGCAGGCCTGGGACATCCCGCATGGGTGTGTGGGAAAAGCAGTACAATTTGGTCAAGTCAGAAAGGGGAGGACATGAAAAACCAGACCCAAATGTCTACCTGAGCTCGGATGCGTCTAGTTGCCTGGCTGTCCAGGGAATGGAGGTAC
>BDUI01017077.1:19466-32077 GCA_002335545.1 Apodemus speciosus
TTTTTTTTTTTGTAAACTCAGCTCTTATGAGTTGCTCTTTGACCTCACAAGGAACTGTTCAGGGAAATATGCTGAGCACAGCAGAGCTGTGTGTGTGTGTGTGTGTGTGTGTGTGTGTGTGTGTGTGTGTGTGTGCCAGGTACCAACCTAATGCCTCCTTCCTATTGCCTAATAAGTCTAGATGATTTTAACTATCTTATCTATGTGTATGTGTCTATGTGTGTGTGCATGTTTGTGTGAGCGAATACAGGTGCATGCATGCCATGGTATATTAATGTTCATCTTCYTCTTTGTTTAAGACAGAGTATTTTTTTACTTTTGCATATGTATATGCAGGCTAACTGGGCTGTGAGCTTCCAAGACTTCTCCTGTGATCCCGTCTCCCATGTCATTGTAAGAGTCTTGGGATTACAGATGTGTACTAGGGTTCACAGCTCTGCATGGATTCTGGGGTTATAAACTCAAGGGCTCTCACGGTAAAGCATCAAATGCCATCTGAGCCATCGTTCAAGACATTGGACTTCAACTCCAAGGAAAAGGCTTTAAAATATTCACAGCATTCCATATGTGTGGGCTTGATAAGGAAKAAACAAATGACTTCCATTCCTCTCCATCTCACTGTGACACTAACTGCTGCAGTCATTTATTTCTAGCACTAACACTTACTGAGTTCATTGACGTAAGACTTACCTGCGTTCATTGATGTTATAACTTACTCGCAATCATTGACGTATATTTCTAAAGCATTACTCTGAGGCACCTACCTTGGAAAGTTTTACCTCTTTTTTCTTACAACATTATCAAGCAAGTTTGAATAGTATTTAAAACTCTGTATATCATACCGAATAGAGAAAATACAAGAATAAGCACAATATTAGACAGAGGAGCAAGTTCAAAAATGTGTTGCAACACCGTATCTTTTCATTTTCCGGTGTTTAGTCACAGTCTTGTGCTGGCCTCCTTCTAATTCAGCCTGTTTGACTATTTCCCCAGGACACAGTTGTATACTTTTTCCTGAACAAAAACTGACAGGGCTTTCTCAGTATCTGATTCTACACATTTGCCCTTTTAGGAAGCACATTTTCCCAAGACGTGTATGAGGGCTTGCTGTTCCCTATGGCTCATCAATCCGGATGTCTAATTTTCCACTTAGAAACCAGTTTCCCCCCTCTCTGGGAACTTTCCACAAAGATGAGGTAGTTCATAGCAAACAGAAATAAGTATAGCTGAAATGGCTCTACCATGGGATCCAAGATTGGTATTGGCAGTTCCTTGATATCCATGATAAGTTACCTTGAATTCCTTTCATAATTTTAAATCCATGTCATAAATTCTAACTAAGCTGCATTGTGGCTGACTTAAACGTGGATATTGACTGTATGTCACGTGAATTTCCTTTAGAGGGCACTATTGATTCTCTGAAACCATGGGAACCTTTCTTCATGTTCTCTGGGAAGGTTGGCCAAAGTTGAAATCTTACTGGGTTTCAAATCTACTCAGAAGGAAGTTAGCATAGATTACCAGTCTAGTACTTGGACTAGATTGTCCATTAACAGAACAGTTCAAAAGCTAATCTAGAGTGTTAGTTGTTAAGATAAATCATCAAATAGTACACACAGTTCTCTATTTGGTTATATCAATGGGTGTATTTGTCTTTTAAAACTCTACAAATGAAAATTTGCTTTTGTAACTTGATATAAAATTTAAATTCAATAATCCAATTATTTTGTTTAGAAACATAACTACATTTTAAGGATCCATCATCTCATTCTAGAAATAGATAACATGTATTTGAGAGACTCCATATTTATAAGATTGCCATTCAGAAATTCATTAAGACTACCCGGAGATACTGTATAAAATATTGTCTTTGAATTTGTTGTGYCTTATAGAATCTGATAGTTCATTGAATTTTGATAAATGACAAAAGATATTTCCCTTTGTTTTTCTCATCTAAGTTAACAAAAACATTGATAGGTTGATTTATTGCAGCTTTTGATCAAATTTAGAATAAAAGGAAGTCCCAAATGTTCCAGTGCTCAAAAGCATAATATTGTGGATGCAAATATTTCCATATTATCCTTCATAGAGGTTCACCTCACTTTCATATCACAATGCATTGACCAAACATGTGTCTTGTACAGTAAATTCTTACTGAATTGTCAGTGTTTATGTCAAGAAAATATTTTGTAAACAAATGAAAATGCCATTATGTTCCAAAGATCAAACAAAACAATTTCCATTATCTAATGAATTTCAATATTAATTCAAGTCAGCCCTTTGAACTCTTCATAGACTGTCCAGTGTCAACCTTCTTAGTCTCAGATTCCTCTACTAATGATCTAAGCTCCCAGAAAATGATACCTCCCAGTATTATCAGGCACATATCTCCATAAACATAAACATAAATATCCAATGTATCTTTCACAGTACTTCCAATATTACTAACTCAACGAAGTCCTCCCTCCCCCCTAGCAATGCTCATTGCTTTGAGACTGGACCCACTTGTTGGAAGATGTCAGTCACACCAAGCTTGTGCAACCAGAACTAGAAAAGCCTTTGGTTGACTTCGCGACTCCAGGAACATGGGTTCAGATTGGCTCTGAGCCTCACCAACCCCTGTGTTCACCTGGCAATATCTAGTAAAAGTCTTCTTCCCAGCTCAAGCCACTGAAACTGTAATCACTCTAGCAAGACTTTTCAGTGACTTCAACTGATCAACATCTGCATTTTACTGGTGGGATGTAGGGAAGTTCTCCTTCCTAAGTGATGGGCTAGAGACTGCGTCTGCTGGTACAAAAGTCTTGATGCCACTTCACTTTCTCCYGGGAACTAGGGAAAGGCCATATCATTCATGCCCAGGATACTGACTACCAATGCCACAAGACTCACCATTGCCAGATCTTTCTACACTCTGACATATGGGACATTCTTACCCATGCTCTACAGTTTCAAGACCACATCTACTAAAACCAAAATCCTCATCACATCCTATATCAAAAGAAATATAGATGCTATTTTTATTAGCCAAAATGCCATCTACAGATAGATGCTATGCATAATCTAGGGAACATCTCAGAAAGCCATGGACTTGAGACCACAGTTGTTGGTGTCCAAAATCCTAGAGCCACTTCTATTTGTTCCCTGAAATAAGGGGAAGGAATTGTTTGGATTCCTTACCTCAGTGGAAGAGGCTAGCCACTCTATAACCCCTGGAACCATTGTCACTATCCCCATGGAGATGATAGAAGATATACTTCGTGGTGTCTAAACATATTAAATTCAATATTTATAGTGCCACAAACTGCAGGACCAGGTGTGCTCCTCAGGCAGGATCTGAGAAAAGCGCTTATCATCTGTGATGCAAGAACTGTCTAATGATGTCAAATACTTCAACATCTCCCACATTCATCCTGAAAGTCCTGGAGGTTTCTTCATAGCCTGTGCTTCCAGAACTGTGGTTGCTGGTACCCAAGTCCTGGGCACCAACTGTGCTTGCTCTAAGGGATCTGAGGAAAACCCTTTCCACACCTTATACCACCAAGATGTAGCAGATATCACTAAAAGGACCAGTGGCATCAGGGGTCAACCCTGTGAAGCTTAAAGACATACCTCAGGAGTATAGTAACTCTTTAAAAATAGGAAATTGAAGGCACTCTATGAAACTCCTGAAAAAATTAATTTTAAAATAGTGGCTCTAAGGAAATGAGGTGAGATGCAAGAGAATGTAGAAAGATAAGAAAAGGAAATTAAGATAATGGAAAAACTCACCAAAAAGAAATTACAAGAAGAAGAAGAAGAAGAAGAAGAAGAAGAAGAAGAAGAAGAAGAAGAAGAAGAAGAAGAAGAAGAAGAAGAAGAAGGAGAAGAGAAAAGAAAAGAAAAGAAAAGAAAAGAAAAAGAAAAGAAAAAAGATTAAATGTGATATCTTGGAACTAAAATACTTCAATCAACAAAATAAAGACACATAGGGAGCTGGAGAGATGTTTTATTGTTTAAGCATACTCATTGTTCTTCAAGAAAGTCCAAGATCAATTCCCAGCATCCATGTGGTGGCTCCTAACTATTTATAACTCCAGTTCCAGAAGAACCTTAGGCCCTCTTCTGGTCTCTACAGGCACTGCATGCACACGGTGCACAGATGCACATGTAGGCAAAACACAAATACACATAAATTGATAAAACAATAATGAAACCTTTAAGATAAGAAATATAATAGAAAATGTCCATTAAAAACTAAAAGAAAGGGCAGTGGTGGCGCATGCCTTTAATCCCAGAACTTGGGAGGCAGAGGCAGGTGGATTTCTGAGTTCAAGGCCTGGTCTACAGAGTAAGCTCCAGGACAGCCAGGGCTACACAGAGAAACCCTGTCTCGAAAAACAAAAACAAAAAAACAAAACAAAACAAAAAAACTAGTAAAAAAAGAAGAAAGAATTTCTGAACCTTAGTTGTTATGGAAGTTCTCTATTATATTTTTCTTCTTAAAGAAATACAATTAGTTGAATGGATTCAGTAACACAAAATGACAAGGAAAAATAAAAATAAAATTTTATAAACATGAATAAATTTTATAAAACCTTTAGAATATAAGTTAGCAGATTATTGCTTGTACTATGAAGATTCATAGTAAGTAATGACAATCTGATAGTGTTGAAATCTTCAGAGACATGGGGAGGTGAATTAAAGCATCTCAAAAGCCTCTAATTAGACAAATAATCCTTCAACAAGTCATATTATAGTTAAAATGTCAAAGGATTAAGCAGAAGTCCCTAAAAATAGGAAGTTTCAAGGGAAGTGTCAAGATTAGGCATGCAGCAGATCTTGATGCAGAAACAAAAACAACAAAATACCCCACACAAAACAACAAACAAACAAACAAACAAACAAAGCATATATAGGGGCTGACAAGATTTCTCATTGATTAAGTGTACTTGCTACATACATCATGATGGCCATAATTTAGATCCCTGCACCACGTAAGAAGTTGGGTGTCCCACAAATACTTGTAATTTCATCTCCAAGAGACCTGACACACATTTTTGTTTTCTCTGTATGTGTCCACTAACACACAAGTGTCACTCACAAATTAAAGAAAGGCATACTATGCCCAACGAAATTATTCTTAAAAATTGAAAGTGAAATTGTCTTTCTCAAATAAATTAAGGAAATCGATTGCCATCGATTTAGCCTCGTAATACTTAAGGCAGACATACCGAGATGCTGTGCAAACCCAATGACATGAGTTTCATTCAAGGAGCGTACAGTAGAGGGAGAAAACCAAATTCTGAAAGTTGACCTCTGAACACACAGACATGTCCCTATATGCATATCATATATCCGTCATATACATACACAACAATGATATAATTTTATAAAAAGAAATATTTAACAGAGTCTTACATTAGAAATGCAAGGATAAGTTATCATAGAACATGAATTACACAGAACTCCCTAGAAGAACAGATATACAAAAGAGAGTCAAATCTTAGCACAACAGAAAACCACTAAGTCATAGAAATAGTAAAATAGGTGAAGTGAAAAAATATACAAAACAAGCAGAATAAAAAGAAAGAAGGAAGTTTTGTTTATCAACAATAATACTAAATGTAAATTATGGATTAAAGTACCAAACAAAAGTCATAGACTGTATACACACACACACACACACACACACACACACACACACACACACANAGAGAGAGAGAGAGAGAGAGAGAGAGAGAGAGAGAGAGAGAGAGAGAGAGAGAGAGACCAAAACAAAAAACAAGACCCAGCAATTTGCTGCAAACAAGAAACACACCTCACTGGTAAAGTACATCTGAACCATATGTCAGAAGTTACAAAAAGTATATCATGAAAATAAAAATTTAAAGCAGACTTTAAATCAAAACTATTGAAAGACAGAAAGTCATTATATATTGATAAAAAAKAAATTATCAAGAAGATGTAGTAGTTGTAAATATGCACATTTTCAACATGGGACCATCACATACAGCAAACTTTATGTCTAATACAATAACAGTGAGAGAATAAGGAACCCAACTTTCCTTAATGGATCCAGGCAGAAAAATCAAATACATAGCTGAGATGAACCATACTATACTACAAATGGAACTAACAGACATTTATTAATTAACCAAATAGACATTACTTAATTAATAGACACAAATTTCTTCAGGGAAAAGAACATGCTTTAGGACAGATTATATCTGAGGCCATTGACCAAGTCTCGATACACTTTAAAGAACTGAAATATATAACATGTTTTTATCAGACTAGAACTTAATAAAACTGCAAATAAAAAGAAAATGAAAGAAAAGCACAAAATACATGGAAATTTAATTGTCATGCTACCAAATGAGCAGGCTATCATTAACAATATAAAAGAAAGAATTTTCTAGAAACGAATGCCTACATACCACACCCAAAAAAAGTGCGGGAGTACAGAAAAGGCAGTACTAGCAAGGAAATTATATCRAGAGATATATACATAAAAATAGAGCAAATAAGCAATCTGTGTACTTCAAAAAATTTAAAAAGCAAGAATCAACCAAACACAACCTAGAAGAAAAATTAATAAAAATCAGAGTATAAATAAATAAAAATTAAAACTAGAAGGAAAACAATTCAAAAGAATGATGTAACAAAGAGTACAAGTGTATTTTAAAGAAACACACACACACACACACAGACACATAAAGATACATACAACTAACAAACCTTTAGCTAGACTGAGAAGAAGAAAAATATACCCAAATAAATCAAAGAAATGATCAGAAAGGACACATTGTAGCTCAGAACACAGAAATACAAAACCTTAAAGGTACATGAATGAATAATACATTAAAAGTCTGTCTTAGGAGTGGATAATTTTCTGGAATCATATAACGTATTAGGAAACAAGTAGGGAAAAGTAAGGAATTCAAATATAAACAAACTAATAGTGAGTAATAAACTTGAAGCAATAATTAAAAATCTTTTGTCCTATGGAAGTTCTGGAACTGATGGCTTTAYTGGCAAATTTTATAAAATGTTTTCATAAAAATTAGTTCCAGTTATTTTTCAATTACTGAACAAATTGAAACGGAAGTCTTTCAAACTCTTTTTAAGAAGCCAGCTGTACTCTAATGCCCAAACCAGATGAAACTAAGTAAAAAGAGAAAACTAACAGCTCTACGCCTCATGACTATGAGTCAGCAATTATCAATAATAATCTAAGATCCCTTTCTTCCCACTGGTATAATGTTGGCTGTAGGTTCGTCATATAAGGGCATCGCTATGTTGATGTATGTTCCTTCTCTTCCAGACTCCTTCAGGGCTTTTATTATGAAAAGATATTATATTCTTCCAAGGGTCTTTTCTGCATCATATATGTGTGTGATTCCTGGACATATGTCTACTTATGTGCTGAATTACACTTATTGATTTGCACATGTTGAGCCAATTTTGCATCACTGGAATGAAMTAAACTCGGTCTTGGTACCTGATATTCCTAATGTGTTCCTAGATTTGGTTTGTAAGGATTTTATGAACAATTGCATATGTGTTCATCATGGAACCAAGGGGATTTGGTCTCTACTTTTAATCGTTTGTTTTCCTTGTGTCCTTTTCCTGGTTTGAAATCAAGATAATGGTGACTTCATAAGTGAGGTTAGTAATGATTCTTCCCTTAGGAACGCTGATTTTAGTTATTCTCTAAATGTTTGATAGTTTTCTAGGTCCTGAGTTTTTCCTTTGGCACACTCTTTTTTTTTGGGGGGGGCTTCAATTTTATTAATACAGATTTTTTGAAGTTGTTTATATCTCCCTGATTTAATTTGGATAGATCTTGTGTTTCCAGGATGTGTTAGTTACTTTCCTATTGCTGTGTTAAAGACCATGTTCAGAAAGCACATGGAGAGGAAAGAGCTTATTTGACTTACACTCCCAAATCACAGTTCATCATCGAATGAAGTCATGCCAGGAACTCAAGGTGGGGAGCAGAAGGCAGGAACTGAAGCAGAAGCCATGGAGGAATGCTGCTTCCTGGCTTGATCCTTATGACTTTGTCAGATTTTCTTATATAACTCAGTACTACCTGTCCAGGGATGGCACCACTTCCAGTGGGATGGGCCCTGGGCCCTCCCATATCAATCATTAATCAAGAAATMCCCCACAGACTTGCACGTGGAGACATTTTCTCAGTTGACATTCTTCTTCCTAGATAAATCTGATATATTGAAGCTGACATAAAACTGCCCAAAATACAGCATATTATCCATTTCTTGTAAATTTTCCAGTTGTGTGGAATATAACTATTTTTGGAATATAATTTTTTTAAAGTAGCCCCTAATGATTTCACTGGAATCTATAGTAGCATTAGTGTTTTCATTTCCAGTTTTATCCTTGATAAATGGTTTTCCACCCCTCTGCTCTCAGTATGTAAGATTCTGTACCAGCGAGCTCTGTTTCTTAGACATAACAGTCAATGAAAGCTAGTATTTAAATCCAATCAGCCAGTCCCTACCTCTTTATTGGTGAATTGAGGCCATTTGCAGTTGATGCTATTCCTGAGAGATATTGACTCATTTCTGTAACTTGGTCATTTTTTTCTTATTGGATTCATGCTCATTCTTTACTTTGTCCCTCATTAACATCAACATGTATGAGGGGTTTGCTGATTTATTGCATTGGACACGAAAAATTTGTTTGCTTTCTTCATTGAACTTTTGTATACAAGTTTACTTTCCTATGGTTTCATGATTGAAAATCTCACTTACTCTCAGTATATCTCATTTCTCTAAGTGCCACACKAGCTTGGCGGTCATGAACTATCTTAGATTGTGCTTGCCTTGACCTTTTGCTATTTCGTCAGCAATCTTCGATGATTTTGCTGACATAACATGCTTGGTTGGCAGTTACTTGCTTTCAGCACTTGACATTCCTTGTTTCCTTCATTATTTACTCATAAGGGATCTGATATTTTCCTGATATTTCTCCCTTTGTAGATATGTTGGCATTTTTCTTTCAGCCTTTTATATTGTTACTTTGCTTTATGCTTTTTGAAATCTACATATAACATCTGGTCATGTGTACTTTGAGCTTTAAATGACTCATGTTTATACATCTCTGGATAATTTTCTCTCATAATTTTATTACATAAATTCCGTATGTGTCTGATCTCAGCTCCTCTTCCATGCTGTGGGTTCTTTAGGTTTGATCTCTTGATTATTTACCAGAGTTCTTGGATACTGTTKTCATATTTCTTTCGCTTGGTCATTTAGTTGATTTTAATGCTCTTCACGGGATTTTGTTGTGTGATTCATTTAATTGTTAAATCTTCATTAATTTCTGTCTTAGGGTTTTATTGCTTTGAAGAGACACCATGACCACTGCAACACTTATTTGTGAGAACATTTAGTTGGGGCTGGTTTACAGTTCAGAGGTTTAGTCCATTTTTGTCATGGTGAAAAACATGGTGGTGGGCAGGCAGACACGGTGCCGGAGAAGGAGCTGAGAGCTCTACATCTTGAACCAGAGGGAGCAGGAGGAAAACTGGCCTAGCCTCTGCTACTTCAAAGATTCCTAATCACACACCTTCTCCAACAAAGCCACACCTCCTAATAGTGATATTCCTTGTGGCTCTATGGGGGCCATTTTCTTTCAAACCATCTCAATTTCTAACATTTCTATTTATTGAGTATGTTTTTCTCTCAAAAATCTCGATTTTCTTGGGGAATGTTTTATTTATATTGCCAATATTATTGTCCATTTTACTGATTTTGTTCTTTATGTCACTAATTTTCCCTGCTGGATTCTGAACTGAATCCATCTATTTCTTTGTGTCTTCCTTTCAATAACTGATTTTTTTTTTAAATCAGAAAAGCTTTGAATACTCATCTCACATCTTACCTTTTGAGTTCAGTAGTTTAAAAGCTATGATTTTTGGAAAATTGTTACCTTGAGTTTTCATTTGGTTTGCATTTCTGTGTTGTGCTTTACACATCTACCTTTGAACRTCTCTGTGCTGGCTAGTTRTATATCAACTTGACACAAGCTACGGTCACTGAAAAGGAGGAAGCCTGGATTGAGAAAATGCCCCCATAAGATCAGGCTGTAGGCAAGACTCTAGGGCATTTTCTTAATTATGGATTGTTGTCAGAGGGCCCAGCCTAGTGTGGGGTGGGGGCTACCCAGGTTTGGTGTTCCCGAGTTCCATAAGAAAGCRGGCTGCGGGAGCTGTAGGTGCAAGCCAATACGCAGCAYTCCTCCATGGCCTCTGTATCAGCTCCTGCTTCCAGCTTTCTGCCCTGCTAGTGTTTCCGTCCCAACTTCCTTCGATGGTGAATAGTGATATGGAAACCAAATAAGCCCTTTCTCCTCAAGTTGCTTTGGGTTATAATGTTTCATCACAGCAATAGTAACCCTAAAAGAGTCTCAGATTTTTTTGGGGGGGGTTATTATTGAACAGTCTCCTTTTGAAAGTTCAATCCACAGATCCCAAAAGCAAAGAGGAAACAAACTTGAAAACTAACAACATTAAACCACAGAAGATGCAGAAGTACCTGAGATCGATTCTGGCCACTAATACATCGTCAATAACCATAATACTGAAATGGCAATACGACTGGAGAATATGATCCAAAGTTAAATTTTGCTTCAGGCAAGTGTAAAAGGAGTAAATGAGTGAGCGATGGGAGAGAGACAAGAGGGGAGGAGAAGCAGGGGAGACACAAGATTAAATAAATGGAGAAAGAAGGGAAGTGTAAAAGAATGTTATGGAGGAGAAAGCAAGAGAATAGGAAACAACCAAAAGGGATGGGGAAAAAAAAANTCCTCCATGGCCTCTGTATCAGCTCCTGCTTCCAGCTTTCTGCCCTGCTAGTGTTTCCGTCCCAACTTCCTTCGATGGTGAATAGTGATATGGAAACCAAATAAGCCCTTTCTCCTCAAGTTGCTTTGGGTTATAATGTTTCATCACAGCAATAGTAACCCTAAAAGAGTCTCAGATTTTTTTGGGGGGGGTTATTATTGAACAGTCTCCTTTTGAAAGTTCAATCCACAGATCCCAAAAGCAAAGAGGAAACAAACTTGAAAACTAACAACATTAAACCACAGAAGATGCAGAAGTACCTGAGATCGATTCTGGCCACTAATACATCGTCAATAACCATAATACTGAAATGGCAATACGACTGGAGAATATGATCCAAAGTTAAATTTTGCTTCAGGCAAGTGTAAAAGGAGTAAATGAGTGAGCGATGGGAGAGAGACAAGAGGGGAGGAGAAGCAGGGGAGACACAAGATTAAATAAATGGAGAAAGAAGGGAAGTGTAAAAGAATGTTATGGAGGAGAAAGCAAGAGAATAGGAAACAACCAAAAGGGATGGGGAAAAAAAAAACAAAATTACTTTCCAATAATGAGAAAATTAAAAAGCAAAAATAAACGAATGCAAGAAGGGATAGTTTAAGTATTAAAACAAGATTCTTTAAAAACTAGGTGAAGTCAGAATGCTGCTAACTGTAGAGAGAGGAGGGAAGGAGGAAACAAGGCAGGGGGAGAGAGAAAAATAAAGTGAAGAAAGATGGAAAGAAAATGCATAAACAGAAATAGATAAATAAAAAAGGAGGGTAACAAATGAAAACGCAAACATTTTAATAGAATGACATTAAAAACACGCTAAATGTATAGGAGAAAGTAAGCAGCACACGGGAAGAAAAAGGAAAAGCTGGGTGTTGGAGCAGCTCTTCCAGAATCTTCAAGCTTTGGAGATTGCTAGTTACACGAATAGGTGTGGAGCAACTGCTGGCTATGTGGATGGGTGGAGGGGTCAGATGAGCGATCATATGGTTTTGCTGTGGCTAAGTCTATGCGGGGCAAGAGTCCGATGTCCACCAGAGCTCACTGCATCAGGAGCCTCTGTTGGACATACTCTGTCTTCTACAGACTGTATCGAGTCTATCAGCTTCAGAGACGTCCCAGGTCACATCCCTGGGCCAGCTAACTTTTTTAGCTGAGACAAAGGGCTGTCTCCTCCGTGAGAATGGAAAGCAATGATAGCTCCCAGGACAATATAAGCAGAGGATGGTCTTTATAATTCAATCACCCGGCTGGAGGGGTGCTGCACTGAGTATCAAGCACACCCTYGGAACCTCAGCACTCAGGATGGATAGCTGGCTACAGAATTTCATCTACCCACTGGCCTACAGCTCAGAGCTGTCAAATTATAGGCTGTTCTGGTGGATGAGATCTGTTCCTGACCACCAGCTATGGACAGCAGGCCTATCTCTCCATGAACTTCCCAGCTTGAGCTCAACCTCTTGCTGTGAACCCTTCGGCTTTGTGTGTTAGTTTTTGTCCCTCATACCGACTACCACTTGCCTCCCATTGCCTAGGGGTATGGCAAGCCAAACTTAGCCTCCCTGACAGGTGGTTGTTCTCTGTGCCCAGTCCCCAAGTTAGCTCTTCTTTTAACAATAGTCACTTGTAATATGGCTTCTGACAAAAGGGGATTTCCCTTTGCTACTGAACCATCCAATGGAGAAACTACTATTTTACCCAGACCCACAATTCTACTGGGGCTTAAGATGGCTGCGCATTTGTCCTTAAGGTAAGCTTCCCATATATATAT
>BDUI01017083.1:0-15360 GCA_002335545.1 Apodemus speciosus
AACATTGGAGTTACTTTTACATACTTAAGATTCTTTAGTGTTTGCTGAGTCCTTAGCCCCTTGAATAAGAAATATTTCTCCCCCATCACTAGGGTCTACATTAGGATGCTCAAAGGCTCTTTAACAAGCCCTGGTTATTTCTTACATTAGTCGTCAGTATTTGGCCTCTGGAATACATTCCGCCTGGGCAGTGTTCCATCTTGGAGTGCCTCACCAAGGTCCTGAGGTTGAGGGCTGCACTGGCAGGCCTGGTGCCTTGCAGCTGCTGCATTTACTCTCTAAGGAAGACAGGGTCTGTCAGAAAGTAGGGGAGCGTCCAGACCTGCTGGGGTTCTGTTACTTGAAAAATGGCCCAGAATGACTCTCTTTGTTTTAGCAAGTTAAAATTTACAAAGTGCTTGCGCTGGAGGTGGGTGGGGAAGACAGAAGAGTTGCGTTTCCTTGTCCTTCAGCCTGTGGGCCTCTTGGCAGCTATCGCTGCGAACTTGAGCTTCTATTCCTACCTGCCCATCTGCCCGTGCYCCTCCGTGTACAGGAGCAGCAGCCCCAGACCTGTGCTTACTGTGCTACTTTAGTACTTACAGAGAGCTCTCGGATGTCTTTGCCATGTACATTGTATTTGACAGGTAATTTTAAATAACTAAGTAAATAAAGCCCGTTATGCCTTTGGCTGCCTGGTGGCATCCAGGGAGAACCACTTCATTTGAATCAGGGGCTCCCTCACAGAAATCACTGTTGTCAGGGGACCTGGGAGTGTCTCTATTTGAGTGCAKGAGAAGGCACTTGCCACGGGCCCTTCCCACCWCGGCGTTCCCGGGAYTGTTGGATGTTTACCACTCTGGTCATGGCATTTGGCCGCAAGGCCACCGTGTACACTGCCAGTTGTCAGTGAGATGTTCCTGTTCAGGTGGCACGTGCATCCGTAATGCCTCTCTCTTATTTGCTAGGCGGAAGATGGTGGTAGTGACTGAGAGCTGGCTGCACCCTGCAGAGCAGGAGTGAGCGAGTGCTGTCCAGCTGTCCTCGTGTGAGTCTCACGCCTTCCTTCCCTCTGTGTTCTGGCACAGCTGCCACACACATGCAGCAGAGCCCTTCCTGACATCAGTTTGTCAGACGGTTGCCGTGTTGCAGAGTTTGTCCAGGTCTTTTGTCCCTTTTTTATTTTTGTCACTGTAGTACCTGTCAAGGATGACAAGGATCCTGTGATGACAGGAGACATACAGTATTTCAAGATGAGAGGTGTAGGGCTAGTGAATGCTTGTGAGCTCAGCAGAAGGACGCTTTTTAGGGTGCCAGTGTGCTCAGGCAGTGCCGAACACACGTGTTAAATGGTCTTTGGTCAGATCTGTGGTCCCATGTGTGTTTCTCAGCAACTTACTATTTTTCTCGTGGCTTGCTTCATGACATGGTGCGCGACTGCCRTCTGCCATACCCGCATTTCAGCCTAAGTGATGTTTTATATTCATTTTYCCAGTGTATCACAAAAGCAGAAAGACGATACACCAACCAGAGCGTTGAAAGACTGTTGTTAGATTATCTCTTCTGTCCTCTTCCCCTAGCAGAGTTAATGCTGCCAAGACACGATGGGATCATCTGCTTGGCCAAACGAAGGCAGAAAAATGGGCACTCTATCCCCAGGTGCAAAGACACGTCTCCATCACCAGGCTTCAGTGGTGTAGCCTTTAACGAGGAAGGCTGGTGCTACGCCATTTGACCTGGCCTATTATGAACCGCTATTACACTTAGCAACTATGACCAGAAGCCGTCCTGTATGTCTTTCTTAAATGGCAAGTTGCTGTGCCTTCTTTTCCATTGCTAGTTTGTTGAGTGAGCCTCGTTGCTGTACCACTTTAAGTCCTCTGAGGATCAATGGCACAAGTAGAAATAGAAACCTCACTGTATACTGACCAGCACAGCACTGYTCCGGTCTCTGCGGGTGGCCAGTGGTGGTTGCAGCATGGYTCCCTAGYATGGTGGACACGTGGCATTCTACTCCAGTGGGRTAGCCAAGCACCTCAGCCCTTYGTAGAATTCACTCTAGTTGATGGACCRCACGAAGGAGAGCTGTAGATGTGTGAGCATGACTCCTGTATTSGAGAATATTTTCCCCTGTAGRAACTGCCTGCTTAAGTTTTAAAATGGAAATGCGTGTGAAATGAGAAGTAGAGTCTTTAATTCCAACTAAAAGTGGAACAAGCTTCCTCTGCATGTACGTGCGTTCTGTTCTCCAGTTTCCCGTGCTCAGTAGACCCCGTGCTAGGACTCAGGTGTAAGGCACACCAGGTAAGGCAGCATAAGGAGACACAGAGGCCCTGCTTCCTTCCCTAAAGCAGCTGGATGAACACGTCTTCTGACTGGGAGACGCTCGGGGCTCCAAACCTTCCTAGGAGCTGAATCTAGTTCCAGTGTATTTAGGTAGAAGAAAAATATTTACCACACAAAATAGAGCTGTTGGAAAAATGAGTCTCTGGGGAAACCCAATTCAAAGTACTCAAAAGCAGACTACTTGAGCCCACTGAGTTCCCTTTGGGGTTCTAGTCAGCACTTGTAACTCTGGTAATTATCATAATGTAAAACAAGCAGGCCATGTGTTTTATTTGTCCAGGAAATGATTGTACATATTACGATGTGGTAGATAAGGCATGAGGGTAACGCTTTCTCTTGCATCAGTCTTTCTCAAAGTAAATGTATATGTGACACTCAAATGTTAGGTTGTCCATTGTGTCTTCCCTGCCATCCTTACTCCCCTCAGGGTTTTATGAAGAAGTATAGTAAATGAGCCGTCTTTTACCAACTTCTTGCTGAAGTGAACTACATATTTGGATTATTAGAGTTTGTGGCTTACTTTTGTTTTTGTTTGTTAAACAGGAAAAGGACCAGCGCAGCCTAGACATAAACACTGCCAAGTGCATGCTGGGACTGTTATTAGGAAAAATCTGGCCCCTTTTTCCAGTTTTTCACCAGTTCTTAGAGGTACCAAGTTACTACTTCATGAAATGTTATGTTTGCTTGCTTAGAACTAACACATACTTCATCTAACCATTGTATGTGATTTTATTTGCTGTAGCTTTTTGCTCATAGGAATTGTGGTTCCCCGATTGCTGTCTGTCATCAGCTGCATGTTTTGGAGTTTGTCTATGTGTTCCTGTCAAGTTGTGTGTCTGAACAGCCACAGCGTTTCCTCTCTCCTAACCCCATGGAGATTCCACTGGCACTGAATTTCCAGCTCTCTGTAGCAACAGAACTCAGGGTTCCTTTCAGGTGAATGTCCAGTCTTAAGCCATCTGCCTCTCACCAAAACTAGTTTGTCATCTATTTCAACTAGTCATGTCACAGTGCCTGTGGAGTCCTTGGGTAGCTGTGAGTCTGGGTTAGGCACACCAGCAATGGTCTCTTTGGTTTAAATATGCCTAGCCTNTTTCTCGTGGCTTGCTTCATGACATGGTGCGCGACTGCCGTCTGCCATGCCCGCATTTCAGCCTAAGTGATGTTTTATATTCATTTTCCCAGTGTATCACAAAAGCAGAAAGACGATACACCAACCAGAGCGTTGAAAGACTGTTGTTAGATTATCTCTTCTGTCCTCTTCCCCTAGCAGAGTTAATGCTGCCAAGACACGATGGGATCATCTGCTTGGCCAAACGAAGGCAGAAAAATGGGCACTCTATCCCCAGGTGCAAAGACACGTCTCCATCACCAGGCTTCAGTGGTGTAGCCTTTAACGAGGAAGGCTGGTGCTACGCCATTTGACCTGGCCTATTATGAACCGCTATTACACTTAGCAACTATGACCAGAAGCCGTCCTGTATGTCTTTCTTAAATGGCAAGTTGCTGTGCCTTCTTTTCCATTGCTAGTTTGTTGAGTGAGCCTCGTTGCTGTACCACTTTAAGTCCTCTGAGGATCAATGGCACAAGTAGAAATAGAAACCTCACTGTATACTGACCAGCACAGCACTGYTCCGGTCTCTGCGGGTGGCCAGTGGTGGTTGCAGCATGGYTCCCTAGYATGGTGGACACGTGGCATTCTACTCCAGTGGGRTAGCCAAGCACCTCAGCCCTTYGTAGAATTCACTCTAGTTGATGGACCRCACGAAGGAGAGCTGTAGATGTGTGAGCATGACTCCTGTATTSGAGAATATTTTCCCCTGTAGRAACTGCCTGCTTAAGTTTTAAAATGGAAATGCGTGTGAAATGAGAAGTAGAGTCTTTAATTCCAACTAAAAGTGGAACAAGCTTCCTCTGCATGTACGTGCGTTCTGTTCTCCAGTTTCCCGTGCTCAGTAGACCCCGTGCTAGGACTCAGGTGTAAGGCACACCAGGTAAGGCAGCATAAGGAGACACAGAGGCCCTGCTTCCTTCCCTAAAGCAGCTGGATGAACACGTCTTCTGACTGGGAGACGCTCGGGGCTCCAAACCTTCCTAGGAGCTGAATCTAGTTCCAGTGTATTTAGGTAGAAGAAAAATATTTACCACACAAAATAGAGCTGTTGGAAAAATGAGTCTCTGGGGAAACCCAATTCAAAGTACTCAAAAGCAGACTACTTGAGCCCACTGAGTTCCCTTTGGGGTTCTAGTCAGCACTTGTAACTCTGGTAATTATCATAATGTAAAACAAGCAGGCCATGTGTTTTATTTGTCCAGGAAATGATTGTACATATTACGATGTGGTAGATAAGGCATGAGGGTAACGCTTTCTCTTGCATCAGTCTTTCTCAAAGTAAATGTATATGTGACACTCAAATGTTAGGTTGTCCATTGTGTCTTCCCTGCCATCCTTACTCCCCTCAGGGTTTTATGAAGAAGTATAGTAAATGAGCCGTCTTTTACCAACTTCTTGCTGAAGTGAACTACATATTTGGATTATTAGAGTTTGTGGCTTACTTTTGTTTTTGTTTGTTAAACAGGAAAAGGACCAGCGCAGCCTAGACATAAACACTGCCAAGTGCATGCTGGGACTGTTATTAGGAAAAATCTGGCCCCTTTTTCCAGTTTTTCACCAGTTCTTAGAGGTACCAAGTTACTACTTCATGAAATGTTATGTTTGCTTGCTTAGAACTAACACATACTTCATCTAACCATTGTATGTGATTTTATTTGCTGTAGCTTTTTGCTCATAGGAATTGTGGTTCCCCGATTGCTGTCTGTCATCAGCTGCATGTTTTGGAGTTTGTCTATGTGTTCCTGTCAAGTTGTGTGTCTGAACAGCCACAGCGTTTCCTCTCTCCTAACCCCATGGAGATTCCACTGGCACTGAATTTCCAGCTCTCTGTAGCAACAGAACTCAGGGTTCCTTTCAGGTGAATGTCCAGTCTTAAGCCATCTGCCTCTCACCAAAACTAGTTTGTCATCTATTTCAACTAGTCATGTCACAGTGCCTGTGGAGTCCTTGGGTAGCTGTGAGTCTGGGTTAGGCACACCAGCAATGGTCTCTTTGGTTTAAATATGCCTAGCCTRTGTCAGAATCAACCAGCATGTTGCTACATTGTTGCTGTTTGCTTTCACAGTGGTCAAAACGTTTGAGCCACCAATAATTAGCAGTGGGTTCTGTAAAAATGTCCTTTGCAGAGCCTGACCGGAGCAGACAGGAGTTGCTTTGGCTGTGGAATGTGGCATCTGCTTTGCCCACATCCTCCTCCAGCCCTTTGAAACATGGCCTGTACTTTCAAGGATGAGTGGAGGATTCTGAGAGAATCCTGTGCCTTGCCCAATTCAGTTCCCACTTGAAATAATCTTTCTTACTACTCGCTTTATGTAGTAGGCCCCGAAACAACTGATGTTATTCTTGTTAACTAGAAACTACTTGTAAGATTAACTGGAACTCTGCACAAAGCTAATACAAGCTGCTCATGAATGCAGGTACTTGTTGGGAGGATGGCCTGCTCTCCCTGTGACCAGTTCCAGCTTCCAGCRGTGCCATGGCATARGCGTCACTGTTGGGACTGGGATGGAAGTAGGTTCTGCACACGGGGAGTGTAGCGGCATTTGAACCGCCAGGTGAAGRGTCCTTTGGYTAAAAGACGGGGCTGTGAGTGAATTTGACATTACCTCATCCCAGGAACTTAATTGGCTGCTCTGAAGCTTGTGAAGCTTTTCTGCTTCGGAAGTTAAAGTCTGTGCTTTGCTCTCTTCCATTCCAGCCCGTCCTGTGCCCGCATCCTCAGAACCATTGGCTTGACTCTTTACATAYATATAAAATTATATACATACATATATATACACATACATACATATGTATACACACACACATATATACACAATATAACTGGTTTTGACATTTATTTATTTATTGCCATGGGATTTTTAAAATGTTAGCTCTGGATTTTGCTCTTAAATCTCTAGGATACTGTATTAATCTACCTGTAGCAGATTTCTTGTCTAAGGGTGATAGAGCAACCACTTCCTGCTTCTTCAGGGTTTTCCTCTGAAAGGCACAGTAAGAGTTCCTGGCTCTGAGCCACCGGCAGCATTGCCATAGGCCCCAGCACGGGCTGCCAGATGTCTGCAGCGAGCAGCACCGTAGTGTTGGGTTTAGCGTTTGCTGTGTGCCAGGCACCGGACTGGAGCACTTTCTGTAAACCGTGGAGTCCTCGTTTAACCCTTGCAGCACTGCTGCCACTGGTTTAGATGTGGCCTTATAATGACAGTGCGCTGAAAACATTGCCATTTTAAATTGCCTGCGCTGTGATCTTCCTAGATGGGTGCTTCCGTTGAACTGACCCTGTATGAGCTTTCCTAAGTTGGCTCATACAGAAACTGAAACCATCCCCCTTGCTGGTGTCATTAACCATGTCACTCCCCCCATCAGCAATCAAAATATAAAGTGATAAACAAAGACCAGTGGTGCAATGTGCTGGAGTTCAGCAGAACAATTAGTCTCGACCTCAGCAACTACGACGAAGACGGAGCATGTGAGTACTGGGTGCTGAGTGACCTCGCCTCCTCCCACACTGGCACACTGTATGTCTTCCTCCCCGGGCGGGAAGAGCGAGTCCCTGGTCTCTCTTCTGCCCCTCCCCCTTCCCTCCATCCTTCCTCTCCTCCCTCTCCTTTTCCTTCTCTTCCTTCCAGTGACCCTCGGACCCCATGTGTGCTACCTGAATGCTGGGCCAATACAACCTCTCCAGGCCTCACGTGGTTTATTGTTTGTCTCTCCAGGGCCAGTTTTGTTGGACGAGTTTGTGGAATGGTATAAAGACAAGCAGATGTCCTAGGACCTTATGCATAGCAGCGAGAGAGTCACTGTTACCACGGTTATGTCACCCATTAGCCATAAACTGCTGTTTGTATCGAAGCGCATGCTGCTTTTCTTGCACTGTCTGCCTCTYGCAGGGTGTGTTGGTGTTTGCTATTGAATGGGCCGCTCTGCTTGATGTGTAGCATTGTTCTCTTGGAGGCTGCTCTGCAGTTCGTTTTCACACTACAGATTGGTGAATTTGCCAACGTCCTCACTGTGATTATGTGTATATTGCTGTTTAAATTTTGTATATGTGTATAAAATGAAAAGCTTCACCTAGAGATTATTTCTGCAAAAATGTATTGTAAAAATAATTTTGTGGCATATTTTTAGTCCCTACTCTTTTTTTTTCCTCAAATGAACCAGTTATACTTTATTTGGTCTCAAATGTAGCATTTCAGAAAACATTATAACTGTCCCCATAAGCCAGTATTGCCAGAATTAACCTCACTGCTTAAGAGGCCAACTTCTGAAAGAAGTAGGAGCCATGACTTACTGTGGCATAATCCAAATATGACTTGGTTTCCTTGACAACTTTGGTATTTAAAGTGACAAAAGTTATTTATTTGAGTGCACAGACATGTGACATGCTACAAAGCATTTCTGACAAAAAAAAAAGTACAGGTTTATGGGGTTTTCCTTCCTCTTCTTCCTCCTCCTCCTCCCCCTCCTTAAATTGCTCTTCATTTTAAATCGAAGCTTAAGTTTCCATAAACCTTTCTTCGCTGTTTCCCAATTTGTGTTCCTCTAGCAGTGTTTGGTCTGCTGAAGCTCTCTGTGCAAGTACAATGTCCTTTGCCGCCCTCCTGAGCCTCCTGGTTTGCTGGTGGCAAAACTGCAAAGCACTTTCAACTATGGCTTGAGATCTTAGTTACTCTTTTATGGTGTCTGTAACCCCCCAGGGTTTTGGAGTTGTTTGTTTTTGTTTTTTTGTTTTTCAACCACAAGTGAGAGGTGTTTGTTGTCTGTTTCTTCCATGCTGGGCTTTTCCTGGCAACATGTCCATTGCAGGCAGTGGACTCGAAACCACCAGCATTGCTAACTAACCCTGTTCACAGTGGGACCTTTCTCGGAGGGGCCACTTGTCATTCCGAGTCACGTGTACAGAAGGGTGAGAGCCATTATATGGATGAGAAAACCAGAGCCAACACAGTGGTAGTTGTGAGTTTGTATCTTCTGTCTTATTTTTAAGGTTTGTATTTGCTTGCCTTGCCCCTTGTGCAGAAGTATAGAGTTAACAGGTTTTTCCCAACTATTTGGTGCTATGACTCACTCAGTCCCTGAAGTTTGTGAAAACACATCTGAGATTTAACCCAGTAAATAGTTAATGGCTTGCTTGCTGGGTAAAAGGTGTAGTGGGATAAGATCCGTGCCTGCCTAGGCAGGTGATGACTGGAAGATGTTGGGATTATTGGCCAAAAAAGAAAAAAAAGTCCTCTACATTAAATGTGACCTTTAAATGACATTAAATGAGCAGAGCACACAGACAATGCTACCCCCAACCACTGTCTTACAGTTCCTTTTCAGAGTGTTGCTATTTTCATATTATTTCTTTCCCTGATTGAACCACCAAAGACAGCAATGTTGTATGTATATATCGTGTGCGTGCACATACAAAATCATGGTGTGGCGGAATGCAAATACTTGCCTTTTTCTACCAAACATTGAGGTTTGGTTTGCTGTGAAGTAAATCAGAAGTTTAAAAAACCAACAACCCAATATTGCTTTAGCATAATCTTCCTTTGTCTGTGGTCTCACTTATGAATTAGCATCTGAACACAACGTAAACTTCTTGGAAAACTGCAGCTGTTGAGACTGCCCTGTGAAAGGCATTCCAGTGCGTGTAGGTGTGTGACAGTGGGGCCTGCTAAGGACAGGTGCAGCTCTGTGGAGAAGGATTTCCTTTCAAGTGTTCCCAAGGTTAAAGACTCAATCTCTCAGGGTGACTGTTGTTGAGGTATATCAACTGTCAATTGCCTTTGTCAATGCAAAGATGGATCATAGATGGGGTTGTTTTAAATGCTGTGTAGGAATCTAGAGAATGTTTTTAAACACTAAGCACAGTGAATCTGCAAATAAAGGGTTGTTACCAGGTGAGAAATTCCATTTCATCTACAGTGAACATTTTGATAATAGAGACTTGAGTAAAAACCACCGTGATGTATAGGATGGAAGTCAGCATTCCRGAGGGGATAACCAATATTTAGAACTCCTGATAATCTCCGAACTGCCTTGAGAAACAAACCACTATGACTGTGGCTTGCCTTTGGATCTTGGTTTTACAGAGCTGTTCTTAAGGGAAGTCTGCCAAATGATAAGACCCCTTTTCTTGAGAATCGCCAAGTTATGCAAGTTGAACGGTCACCAAGAGCACTTATGGCCAGCGTTGGAAGAAGCCAGGGCGCCTTCAGTTCTCCAGCACCTGAGCTCCAGCCACCCTTTYTCCCTTCACTCGTGTTTCATGGTGAGGCAACGCCCTCTTGTCGGGGAATGCAACTTGCAGACGTTTACACTGCACTAGGTAGGAGTTATTTAACAAGATTTGCCGGATAGCCATGGTAGCCTTAGGCGCGCCTCTATTGAAGCATGAACTCTTGAGTTCAGTGTTGATAACTGGTTAGACAAACCTCTAGATTCTGCTTTAACAGATTTCTGTTGCCTCTCTCTCCATCCTAACCATACTTTTGAAGTTGATACAGAAAGCTTTAAGAGTTTAGTTTGTGCCCTTGGTTTTTATTTTTACAACTGCTAAAATACCTCTGTAAGCCTTATCCTTTATCCTTTCATAGTTGTACAAATTGTATAGAATTCATTCAACTGAAATGTTGGGTATCTGTAAATGAGACCAAAATGTGGGTTGCTTTTTTTCATAAAATAATTTCTATTGGGCATTGCTGCAAAATGAGCAGCAGCCAGCCTATAACTGTGAATGCCTTGTGTCGTCAGTATTTGCATTACATTCATAAAAGTGTGCAAGTCCTGTGACTCCCAGCTTAACTAAAATACTGTTATGCCACTTAACGAGCACAGCAAACTGGTTTAGGTTTTAATGGAATTGATGTAAAATGATAGCCCATAAATAAACAGATATTTGTGTTTGGTTTCAGAACTGATTTGTGGGTTCTTTGTACACTTGGTTTCTCTGCCCACACCATTTTTAATGTACTTTTAAAAATTTCTTATCTTTTTCCTTTCTCAGCCTGTTCTATTAAAAAAATCTTACAGGTTCAAGGGAAAAATGCAGAGTGATACATTGAATATGTATATTTCTGTTACATAGACATACCTTATGGCATTTCCTGGGTGGGGGGAGATGGACAGACAGATAATACTTCATTTTCTGAATCATTTGACAATGAATTACATTATGACACAGCACACTGACATTTTGGAATAAAATAGAATCTATACATGTGCCACGTTGGGCGCCAATCTGTAGCTTCCTGTGGCTAAGGAACCAAGGTCACCTGGAAGGAGASCTGGGGACAGGCAGGCAAGAGAAATAACAAGCCAAGACAAATCTTCTGATCGAGGCTCAAAGTTTAATGGGGGTCTCCAAATATAAAGGTGTGTGTGTGGGACCCTTYCCCTTAAGGCTGAACACCCGCAGAACCAGTCTTTGCTCAGCAGATAGCTAGTGCCTCTCACGAAACAGTGGGTCCTTGATGGGCTAGAGCTCCACCCTAGATGGGAAGTAGTGGCTAGCTTCGAAGTGTGAAATTCCCGCTCAAAGGCTTGGGGGAGGGCACAATACTTTGCAGTGATCACACTCAAGAATTTTAGCAATGGCAACTACTTGATACACAGAAATAAAATCTCCACAATTGTATCAATAGTAGGTATTTTATTTCCCAGCCAAGGATACAGATTTTATAAGAATGTTTCTATGTAGAGCATCTTAAAAGTCTTGGCAAGGACAATTTAGACACTCATCAAATTGTGATGGCAGAATGATTTATTACCATCTATTGTGTTTTTCTAAACATTGAATTCTAATGGTAAGTGATTATGGGCCAGGAGCTAGGCAGCAGTGACCATTTTACTCCCCCCAAGGGTACTGTGCAGGTAACTGCGCATACCAGGCTGCTTTCCACTCTGTGTTCCATACTAGAATGTGAGCTGAGGACAGGGCCTTTGACTCATCCTGGAAGACTAGAAAGTGTGTGTAGAAGGAAGTTATGGGCCGGACGGTGGTGGCGTATGCCTTTAATCCCAGCACTTGGGAGGCAGAGGCAGGCGGATTTCTGAGTAGTTCGAGGCTAGCCTGGTCTACAGAGTGAGTTCCAGGACAGCCAGTGCTATACAGAGAAACCCTGTCTCGAAAACACCAAAAAAAAAAAAAAAAAAAAAAAAAAAAAAGGGAAGTCATGGTTTCTAGTCTGGCAAAGCACTGTCAACATGTAAGTTAATCCAGGAAGGCAAGAAAGGCCAGTGTCCTAGGGCTTCCATTGCTATGAAGAGACACCATGACCATGGTAACTGTATTATAAAGGACAATAGTTAACTGGGGCTGGCTTACAGGTTCAGAGGTTTGGTCCATTATCAAGGCAGAAGCATGGCAGTGTCTAGGCAGGCATAGTGTAGGAGGAACTGAGAGTTCTGCATCTTGTTCCAAAGGTAAATAGAAGAAGATTTGTCTTTCAGGCAGCTAGGAGGAGGGCCTCAAAGCCCACACCCACAGTGACACACTTTCTCCAACAAGGCCACACCTGCTCATAGTGCCACTCCCAGCGCCAAGTATATTTAAGCCACTACACCAGGAAGTGATAGTTTCTGGAGTCTTACAAGCTTTGGAGAGAGAGATAATAGCAAGATGACTTGGAAGTCCAAACACATACTCTTCAATTTGGTGATTGGCATTTGGCCCAAAAGCAAAGGACCAAACCAAGAAAGTATTTTTCCAGATACCCAGGAGAGAAGATGGCAAGTGGACATACTTGTACCTGAATATTGTATTTAATTGCAAGTTAATGGGAAGGATCTGGGGTGGTCCTGGCTTCCAATAGAGTATAAGCCTGTAGCAGAGAAGTATGTAGTACGTTACCTAGTAGTCGAGTCCTGATCAGTGTCCATCCACATGAAGAGTCATGACACATATGTTTTCCAGCAGTGTAACTGGACCAAGATAGATAAGTCACCAGGGCCTAGTCAGACCACCTGAGGTGCACTGCCGACACACAGAGAAGAAAGTTACAGGACGGTGACTCTCAAGGACCATATATACCCTTTGAAATAATGAGATAGGAAAGGGATCTGGGAGTGAGACATGGAGAAAAATTGGGGCTGAACACAGAGCTTAGTGGTGGGGCACTTGCCTAACATGCACAGGGTCTTGGTTACAGCACCACACACGAGATCCACTCCAGCAGAGGTTCTTAACCTGTGATTGTGAGTCCTTTGGCAATCCTCTATCTCCAAAACGACTCACAGTATGGTTCATAACTAAAATTACAGTTATGAAATAGCAACAAAAAATTATTTTATGGTTGGGGGGTCACCACAACATGAGGAACTGCATTAAAAGCTTTGGGAAGGTTGAGAACTGCTGCTCTATAGAGTTTTCAAGACTGAGCATGGTGGTGTGTGTGCTTCTCAACTCCTGAGAGGCTGAGGCAGGATTGCCATGAGATTTAGGCCAGTCTGGGCTACAGTTTGAGAACCTGACCGAGAAAGTTAAAAACTAAAACAGGTGGAGAGGTGGTTAGTGGTTAAGAGCTGCTCTTCCAGAGGATTGGGATCTCCAGACTGGAATTCCCAGCACTCATACCACAGTGCCTCACAAACACCTATAACTCCATCCAGTTCTAGGGGACTTGATGTGTTCTAGCCTCCWCAGGCACCAGGCCAAGCATGCACGTCATGCACAAACACTGACAGAAAATAGTAGTTTTTTTCTTGACATTTCTTTTTTTGTTGTTTTTGTTTTTGTTTTTTCGAGACAGGGTTTCTCTGTGTAGTTCCAGCTGTCCTGGAACTCACTCTGTAGACCAGKCTGGCCTCGAACTCAGAAATCCACCTGCCTCTGCCTCCCAAGTGCTGGGATTAAAGGYGTGCGCCACCAACACCCGGCTAGAAAATAGTATTTTAATAAAATATTCTTTGCAAAAAATGAGTATTTGATAAAGACTATTGAGTCAAGCCCAGAGCTACTGAAATGAGGAAACTTGGCACTGTGCATGATCTGTTTGTGCCTAACAAAGGCAAGGTGCATGTTTTCAGAGGTTGTGTGTGTGTGTGCCTGTGTGTGTGTGTGTGTGTGTCTTCATACTGAAATCCTCTTGTAGCTCCAAATTCTTATGTGAAGAATAACTTCTACGCAGATGATCTCAGAAAAGTGTTTCTGGCTCCACTAGAGGTCACTTGTCTTTGTAGTTCTCTCAGCCAGTAAGACAACAAATGATTCCTGTGGAGATGACACTTCCGACTTTCTGGCTCCATCCTAAGCTTCTGAGGCAGAGGACCACCCAACATGGGCACGCATACTACTTTTGGCAAAAGAGTTTACTTTTTCCCCTGGTTTGAATCCATTTCTGGCATTTCATCTCCAATTACCTGATGAGAAAAGAAGTACATTTTCAGAAGTCATGCTCTGTAGACCACGGTGAGAAACAGAAACAAAATAATAGGAACTTTGTGAAGAGTGTGTAAAAGGGAAGTCCCATCTCCCAAGGAAATGCATTCACATGCAAAGACATTCCTTCGAAGGCACTCCGTGGTGAGTCTGGGCTGTGTGAAAGTCAGTGGCAGTTGGGGATTGTCCTAGTTTGAAGTTCTAAAGTTACAAACTTGTGTTCTCCAGAAATGAGAACAAAACTGAGGAGAAAGCTGTAGTTGTCCCCATTACCAGTGAACTGCATCCCGGAAGTGTGGCCTGGCTTCTCACTGTATGCCTTCTTTCTCTCCGCTCAGTGAATCATCTGTGTTCCTTGGCCTATGGTGGTTCTTTTGTGTTGCATCCTGAGAGAGAAGGTTGGGTGAGGCTGAATTCCTCTGACAGTCTGAAAACATGACATGACGTCTCGCCTGTTGGCAGCCCATTCTCGTGTCTCGGTGCGCATGAACCCTTTACATACATCTCCTCTTCTGCCTCAGTGCTGATTTTCAGATCCTCAGTGTAGCTATCAAACTTCAGTCATGCATTAGGTAGACTTCCCATGTGAAATTGGTAAGAGGGTGTAGAAGCAACCACAAAGTAGAAAGTCAACAGATTGAAGAAGAGAGCTAAGAATAGATCATGGACGAAAGTTATTTGGGCTTATAGTTCCAGAGGAATAAGAGTCTATCATGGCCTGGAGTTGTGGCAACAGGCACTCACGGTGACCAAAGCAAGAAACTGAAAGGCCACACCCCTAATTGCAAAAATAAAATGGAGAACTKGGTGAGAGTATGTAATCTCAAAGCTCACCCTCAAGTGACGCCTTCCTCAAGCAACGTTGCACCATCTAAAACCTCCCCCAAGCAGCGTCATCAACTGGGAATCAAGTGTTTATTTCTGAGACTGCGGGCGGGGGCGGGGGTGGGGTGGGGCGGGATTTCTTATCCAAACCACTGCAGTGGGCATGAGCCCATGCCCACAGTAGACCCGAAGACACTGACTTGGCTCAGCTGAGACATCCTGCTGTGTAGGCAGAGGGATAGATGCAGAAGACATAAGGTCTCCTCAGAGGCCATGTGTGCACTCATGGATCTAACTTTGCTTGATAACCAGTGTGAAGCCTGGGTGTCTACAAGCTGTGAGTTCACAGGTSTAGTTGAGTCTAGTCCATGGCTTACTGATGTGACAGTTATAGAAGAGAAGGCATTCAGCCAGACAATTTTGGTACCAAATAGAATGGAACATTTTAGGTACCATATAGAGAAAATGAAGAGGGTGATATATTTAGTTCGGGGGTTTCATCGTGGTTCCTGAATTATGTCTCCCTAGCTCAGGTTATAGAACATATACAAGCTAGAACGTCTCAACCCAGTTAAGTCATGGAAGATCTTCTCAATCTCCCTCTTGGTCTTGGGGTAGCTGTAAGTTAGCTATCTTGATCTGATAGCCATAGACCTATTCCTTCCAGAAGGGCGCTGCCCCATAACCTGGAGAGAGGAATGAAGAGCAAGAAGAATCTAATCCGGCCTTG
>BDUI01017088.1:0-11018 GCA_002335545.1 Apodemus speciosus
ATATATATAAAACTATGAGCAATTCCCTTAAACTTCAAGGAATCTTCATTTGCAAGCATATTATTTACAAATTTTACAACTAATTTACAAAATTAGTTGTACAAAATTTACAACTAATATTTTAGAAGCAGAAATATTTACTTACTAACATTTACAGAAAACCCTATTTTAAGGTATTATATATTTTTTGTTAATATAGACTGAAATTAAGTGACCTTGGTTATCAATATCTAAAATGTAAAGTTTCATCTAAATCTTGAATTATCTTTCAGATTAAATAACTTCRAAATAACCCAATCATCATGCAATTTAAATTGTTGAATCAATAGTGAAGTACTCTAACTGATCAAAGGGAAATATGCAGTATATTTGAAATTTGATTAAATCACAWTGACTCTGAAATTCTTTATTTTATTCTAAGAATTAAAGTGTTTGAAATAGGACTAAAGCTGAGAGTTACATCAGTAAATCAATCACACTTTGTGTTTGATTCCAAGACATAAGTGCTTCAGTTATGTCCATCAAGTATTATTGTACATGGGAACTTTAAGGAAATATTGTCCATTTTATTCTTATCCACCTACTCAGTTTTGAATGATTTTATCATTTTAAATTAGTAAATTGCAATGACTCATACAAAGTAAGCAGTCTTTATTCCATTAAGACTAAATGTCCATAGCTTTATTATATCCTGCAAGAGAAACTGACTTCATATGCATGTTATATAATTCAATATAACAATATTGAATATAGACTGCTGCATTGGCTGTAACGCTAGTGAGAAAGAACACAATTCACAGACAACTGTAAGGAAGATTAAACATGATTTCAGTACTTAGATATGAACATAAAGTTAAGAACTCAAAAGTCAGTGAGGTCTGAAGCTGTTCTTCCTGACTTTGCTTTTTCATTTTTCCCCATGGTAAATACATAAGAGTCAGGAAAGGATGTCAAGGWGTMCAGAGAAGAGACTTTGGAATTCTCAGTCATAAGTGGGGAGTCTTCATTGAACTCTTGCCCTCAGGGCTCAGGGAGAGGAGGCAGAAAGTGGCATAGGTAATGGGTGACAGCAATCTTCTATGTCTTCTAGGTATAATAGAGTGGTGTGCATATGAACTCATGGAGACAGTGAAAGCATTCATTGAGCCTACACAGGTTCAAGACAGACAGGGTTCCAGCTCTGAGAGGTAGAAGTAGACATGGGCTCCCATGCCTAACCAAGAAGCTAGCTTCAGCGAAGCCTCACTGGATATTATTAACCAAACTTACTTATCGGTTCCAAGCCCAGCAGTAGGTAAACAACCAAATGAATTTAATGGAGTTTGTAGATTTTTTTGCCTGTTCCTGCTTTGTTAGGACATTATTTTCAGGGACTTATTGTCTTACAGTTTCTGATTTTGTGTTTTAATGGATATTGGTTTAGTATATGTTTCTTATGGACTTTTTTGTGTGGTTTATTTTTTTGGCATTTTTTCTATAGAAAGACACAAAATAAGTTTGTAATTGGTGGATGGAAACGTATGGAGCATCTGGGAGAAGTAGTAAAATGTGAAACCATGATCGGAACATATTTTGTAAAAAAAATTCAATGAAATTTCCATGTGAGGGAAACAAACTCGATCTTCTAGTATCTGTACCTCTTATCAATTTTAGTCATTTTTCTAAATTTTTAACTCTAATAAACTAAAACAGGATTAATACGAATAAGTCCATGGCTTTAGTAGCAGCAGAAAGACTTCAGTATTGTTCTTCCAATTTGAAAACACAGTGAGACCACCATTTAACATAGCTTCCACATAAAATGGTTAACAACAAAGAGAGCCAATGAAACTAAGGATCCTTTAAAGTAGTGATTGTCAGACCATTATTTTAGGAAGTGTTGAAATTAGCCTTGGATATTTGCGATAAGCTTTCAAACGAGTCCATTAATACCCAGGTTTGATAATAATATTTCACATGCATTTCTCAAAAGTAACAAGAAACTGTAAAGCAATTCCTGATATGATTTGATGTGAGAACATTTGCATTTTTGCTTTTTCTGTTTGAAACTTTAAATAGTAAACTTGCTTTTTAAAGACTTCTGATTACAGAACTATCCAAAATAAAATATATGTGCTTACTCATTTGCTCACAGAGTAATGTAATTTGTATTCTTCATACCACACACACACATACACACACACACACACACACACACACACACACAACATTTTTTCACAGCACACTATTCTTGGCTTACATTATGTCTGTCTTGGAATGGAAGGGAGTAAGTACATAGATATCCTTTCCCAGCCAAGAATTCAGAAAAAAGGAATGATAGTAAAATTGGAAGATTTAAGGAAAGCTATTTATGTTCCTCTGAGGAATACAAATCAATAAAAGTTCATGGCTGAGAGGTTCTCATTGATTGGAACATACTGGTTACACAGTAATTTCAAACTCAATGTAGGGTTTGTCAACCTCACCACATTTTCTGATTGTGTCCAATAAAATGTTATGACCTAAAAACAGCTATCTCTAGTATAAGTTTCTTGAATGACTTTATTTTTTATTCTATCAGGGCTGAAATCAGAACATTGAAAGCACAGTGGCAAAGAATTCTAGAATATTTTATGTTTCATATTTCAATGACAATTTCCTGAGTGTTGTTCATGTAACTAAACTGGTCATGCTTTAAAAAAGAACAGATAATAATTTGACCATCTAGAATTTTCCAACAAGTTCTATAATGACTATAGCTGTTATTATATTGCCGTGTAATAGGCTGTTAAGTTTTCTGCTGCACTTGACCTAATGCAACCTCTCCATATCTCAGTAGTAAGGTCAAGTCTCATGTCTGATTTTAAGGGCTGGGTGGTAACTTTTCTAAGAGCTGCTCTAATTTTCTATGAAGCTTTCAAATATGACCCCTTAGTCCCCTTGCTAGTAAAGGTAACTTCCAAATTAACTACAATATTTTAAGTAGGAATAAAATCAAATTTCTCTAAGAAAAAAATTTTCAACAACACTATTATATTCTGGGGGAAAAATAAAAAGTAATCCCCAAAAGGATAGTTTGAAAATTAAGAACTTACTATGAATTCTATTGAATAAATTTGTAATGTAGATCAATCAACAGTAACATAAGTCTGTGGTTTTACAAGTATTTCATTAGTTTCCCACTCAATGCATTGATATCTGTGGCCATCTGTTCACAAAGTTGAAACTGTGGGATACTGAAMAGAATAGTCACAGTCAACAGCTTCTCTAGATAAGATGTAAGATATATGGACACAAATGGCTTCAGTTATCTCTCTTTTGTTGTCTCCCTTGTTGCTATTCTTTTGGGGTCTAAAAAATAGCATCTCCTCCATATGTACAGAGCATGTAGGTGATTAAATAATATACAGAAATTGATAAACTATAATGTCTATATTACCTTACTAACATGTATAAGTTTTAAGTCACCAGTTCTATCATCTCTCTCAATATGTAAACATATTTCCCTTCCAGAAACTAATAATTCTATTTACTATAATAATTAATATAATTATTAACCATATAATAGTTAATATAATTAAATATAGTAATAATACTATAATAATTCATTGGTCAACTAGTTAAATATTATCTCCCTATTCTCCTCACCTGTGCAACTTTTCTGTACCATGTAGTAAAAAGGATTAATGTTAGAACTTCATGTATCCCAGGTAAATACTCTGCCACTCAGGTACAGAATCTTAATTTTGAAAGCTTTCAGGTATTTTCAACTGATTATTGAAAAAAAGTATCTTGATTGAAGGGTCACTTCAAAATTAGACAATGCAAAATATCCCTCTATGCTGAATATCAAACATAGAACGTTTTATGAACTAAACAAAAGTGATTGTTTTTATCTAATATAAACATACACTTAAAAGAGTCAGATGTAGGTAATCACACCCAACCAATGGTCAGAAGCCTGGGACCCCTGTGGTTGAATTAGGGAAAGGCTGGAAGAAGCTGAGGAGGATGATGACCCCATAGGAAGACTAGCAGTCTCAACAAACTTGTAACCCTAAGATCTCTCAGACAGTCACCAACCAATCAGCTAGCAAAGGCAGCATACACTAGCTTATATGAGACCCCCGACATATATTCAGCAGAGGACTGTCTGGTCTGGCTTCAGTGAGAGAAGAAACACCTTACCCTCAAGAGGTGGGGTGGGGAGGTAGAGATATCCTCTTGTAGACAGGAGGGGGTGAGGAATGGAATGAGGAGCATTTGGAGGACAAAACTGGAAGGGAATAACGACTATACTGTGAAAAAAAAGATTAAAGAATATAATCACCCAATACACCGATCTTCCTTCTTGAACTTTATGTGGTTTACGAATTGTGTCTTGGGTGTTCAGAGCTTTTGGGCTAATATCCACTTATCAGTGAGTGCATATCATGTGTGTTCTTTTTTGCTTGGGTTACCTCACTTAGGATGACACTCTCTAGTTCCATCCATTTGCCTAAGAATTTCATGAATATATCTTCCTTAATAGCTCAATATTACTCCATTGTGTAAATATACCACATTTTCTGTATCCATTCCTCTGTTGAAGGACATATGGGTTCTTTCCAGCTTCTGGCTATTATAAATAAGGCTGCTATGAACATAGTGTGGGGGATTCAGTTCTTCTTAGAATGGGAACATACTAGTCACAGGAGCAAATATGTAAATAAAGTTTAGAGAAGAGACTTAAGGAAAGGCCATCCAGAGACTGTCCCACCTGGGGATTCTCCCTACATACAGTCACCAAACTCCGACACTATTGTGGATGGCAAGAAATGTTTACTGAAAGGAGCCCGATATGGCTGTCTCCTGAAAGGCCCTGCCAGAGCCTTACAAATACAGAGGCAGATGTTCACAGCCAACCATTGGATTGATCCCGGGGTCCCCAGTAGAGGAGTTAGAGAAAGGACTGTAGGAGCTGAAAGGGATTGCCACTTCATAGGAAGAACAACAGTTAGTCCCTGTGGGACTAAGCCTCCAACCAAAGGATACACATAGCTCCAGCTGCATATGTAGCAAAGGATTGCTTTGTCAGACATCAATGGGAGGAGAGGTCCTTAGTCCTATGAAGGCTCCATAGATGCCCCAATATAGGGGCATTGAGGGCAGGGACATGGGAGTGGGGTGGGTAGAGGGAGACCCTCATAGAAGTAGGGGAGGATGGAATAGGGGCTATTTGGGAGGGAGGAACATTGTGAAAGGGGATAGCATTTGAGATGTAAATAAAGAATATGTCCAATTTAAAAAATGAAACAAAGAAAATTCATTTCATTTAAATAATAATAATAATAATTTTATATTATAATATAATATTACATACACATCTGAAAGTGTTATTTGATAGTGGAATGTTAGATTTATGTAGAACTAGGAAGAAATTCATACACTCAGCATAAAGATCAGGGAAGTGACGGTCAGAAATAGAAAATTCATTGCTTACTTGCAAGCATGTAACAAATGTTGACACCAATATTTTCTGCTAAATAAAATTTAAATCTGTATAATAAGGAATAATTTACCTTGTATGTGACATTTGCGCATTTTGGGTTGACATAGCAAAAAAATTTTCAGGTCCTAATGTCAGGCAGGCCTGGTAATTCTGTACAATAATTTAACAGCTTTCTGTAATACCTGTTTGATGATCAGTGATTTTTCTATACTATCTGAAAATATTTTCTTCCCCTTCATGATGGATTTGAAAGTGTAAGGGTCATTTCTAACTGTAGTAGCTCATTGTTGAAGCTTTCCCTGTGTATCCCTCTCCAATCTATACTCTTCCTCAGTTTCCACTTGCTAGAATTACAGAAACTTGCCATTGTCACCTGTCTTTGCTTCAGTACACGCAACTCTATCAATGCTTTAAGCAACTCAGTATCAGAGGCGAGAGTGTACTGTTCAGCTCTGATTGGAAATCTTTATGCTTCCGTTTTAAAGGATTAAATCAAACACCTTCTCTCTAATTGAGTTGGCATAGATGAACTTCAAGGATAGAAAAAGAAATCACTTTTGGCATCCTCTTTACCACCATCCTTTGTCGCTGTTTATTCTGTTTTCTTTTCATTTCTACTCCTGTCCTCTGACTAAGCCATGACCTAATACAGACCACTTTCCTAGCAGCCTGGCCCCTCCCAGGTAAGCTGATTTTTATTGCTTAAATTTAGAATTGTACATTGAAAAAGATTCTGAAGTCAACATGGAGTTACATGTATTTTTTTTAAAAAAAAAAAAACCTTTATTACTGTTCCTGTTGATATTTGAGAGCATTTGATGGATATGTTATTAATAAAAAATAATAGTAGTGTCAGAAAATGTTTATATTACAAGTTATCTGAWGATACCTAACACAGAAATTGTGATTTCTCTTTAATAAAATAGAATTTCTATTTTATTAAAGAGAAGGCATGAGAAAATAAGGGACAAAATAAAAACTCAAATAAATTTCACATTTATTTTGTATCAAATGTATTCCAACCAGCATTCTTACCCTAAAATATTTTGTTCGACAATTTATATAATGAGTTTCAGTTATTTTTAACTCCCAGTTTCTCTCTCATACCCTCTCTCTCCTGCTGTAACATTTTTTGTCAGCAAACGCCCTCCTCTTTAATGTCTTTTTATAATTGCCAAATGAGGTAATGTTTAAAGCTAAAGAACAGAGGGAAAAATCATTTCTTGAAGCAAGGAAAACGTTTTAGCACCTACGTTATTGATAACAATGACACTCACTTCCCCAGCAACCATTAATGACCAATAGTCCCTTGAGGAGGGATTGAGTATAAGACTGAGAAGGAACCAATCTGTCAATTAATTTCGTCTCTTACAAGCACAGAAAATGAAAGGATATAGAAACAGAAAAAACACTATTTTAGCATCTGAATATCCAAAGTATGGGCAACTGGTGTTAGTTCTCCAAAAGAATGAAAAAATGTATCATACAAGGCATAATCTATTCCTCCAAGACTATTTCCCAAAAATAATATTTATAGTCATCAAAAGGTCTTTAGTTTAGAAAAAAGTTTTAGAATTTCTTCTCACAGCAAGCCTTTCTACATGAAATAATCTAAGAGCTGACTGGAGCAGAACATGTAATTTACAGTTCTATGACCATCAGAATAAAGGACAATTAATTTATCATTAATTACTAAATATGTCCCTATTTCCTTATGGCTATAATTAATGTTATATTCAGACCATTAATTCTCAGTATTCTTGAGAATTTAGTAACTTTTTAACACTATACTTTAGAACCAAAGAAAGCACATCATCAAGTCTTTGAACAAAGAATAATAATTTCGTTCTAAGTAATAAACAAATGTGATACTCAACAGGTAAAAGAACAAAGTCTATGCTTTATTCTGTCAGCTTCTCCTTAATAGTTATCTTATTTCTCAGTTGAGATGTTGCATGCTTAATGGTCAGAATCTGCTCCAAAGTGGTTAGGCTTAGATTTTCCAAAACCTCCTTTTACAAGGGTTCCTAAACACTACAATCTCCCTTCTAGCCCACCTACTAGAGGTAGTAAAATTGAAAGTTTAATAAGAAACAGGGGTTGTGGAGCTGATTAAAAGTATACTGAATCTAATAGAATACAAAGTGTGAAAGAGCCTTGAATTCATGAGCAGAGGGGGCAATTTGCCAAACAGAACTCTAATGGCTCATGCTTTAAGATCAAGAATTGATAAATGGGACCTCATGAAACTAGAAAGTTTCTGTAAGGCAAAAGATAATGTCAATAGGTTAAATCAGCAACCTTCAGATTGAAAAAACTTCTTCACTAACCTGGCATCCTATAGAGGGCTAATATCCAAAATACTTAAAGAACTCAAGAAACTAACCTCCAAGAAACCAAACAACCCAATCAAAAAGTGGGGTATTGAACTAAACAAAGAATTAACAACAGAGGAATCTTGAATGGCTGAGAAGCACTTGAAGAAATATTCAAAGCCCTTAGTGATCATGGAAATGCAAATCAAAACAACCCTGAGATTCCACCTTACATCAATAAGAATGGCTAAGATAAAAAACTCAGATGACCGCACATGTTGGTGAGAATGTGAATAAAGAGGAACACTCCATTTTCTGGTGGGATTGCAAAGTGGTACAACAACTCTGAAAATCAATCTGGAGATTCCTCAAAAAATTGGAAATAGATCTACCTGAAGATGCAGCTATACCATTCCTGGGCATATACCCAAAAGATGCCCCACCATGCCACAGGGGTACCTGTTACACCATGATCATAGTGGTCTTGTTTGTGATAGCCAGAAGCTGGAAACATCCCTTGAGAGACTTGAGGTCCCAAGAAATGGGGAGGCCTGGCAGAGTGGTTGGAGGGTGTGGGGGTTGGGAGGTGGGGATATCCTCTTGGATATGGGGGAGGATGAATGGGATGAGAAACCGTTGGAGGGCAGAATGAGAGGAGGATAATGGCTGGAATGTAAAAAAAAAGATTAAAGATAATTAAAAAAGTAAACTTTCAAGAATTAAAAAAAAGAAACACTGTAGAGTTGACGCAAGAATTTATTTTTCTCCAACATAAACATGTATTTTTATAATACTACAGCAATTTCAGAGGTTATGAAATTAATCTAATGGTATATTAAAAGTTAGTTATCTTGTATAGATTAATAAGACACATGTGCATGCAGTGAAAAAACTAATCAGTAGGTGAAGACTCATAAAATTATGTATGGATTAGATATAATGTTTGGAAGCCCATAATCCCTTATGAGTAGGAAGTTTATCATGTGCTCTTTGATTTGTGCACAGATTCTACTCTATTATATGACTTTCCAGTGATGGGGAAAGATAATGAGATAAGACTACAAAAATGAATGTCAATGAAAGTTCAAATTTAAAAGTGTCATTAGCTGTGTTCTCACTTTAACTACAATCTAATAATCTTCTATTATTATGTCCTACCAGCTTAACATTACTAATGAAAAAACAGAAGCTAGATGAACTGAAGTAATTCCTTCCAACTGACATTAACTAGTAAAAGAGACATTTTGAATTTTCACTGAATTGTCTCTTGGGGGAGGGTAATAAAATATTCTCTTATACAGTTATTACAAACTGAGTAAAGTATTTCCCTTTCTTTTTCCACATTTTCCCAGAACATCAATGATAGTTTGATTATAGTCTACTTATTATTCTATAAAAACATTATCTGGGCTCCTATATTTCTGTCTGACCCCATGAGTTTTAGTATCCAAATTTTAAGTGCTTAATTTCTCGTGATACTTTATAAAGTTATTTTCCCCTATGGTGAATCTATGATATGATTTAAAAATTTATACAATTTCTAATTTGGGAACAATTATATGAAAATACTGAATATAATATAATATACTACAACATACTGTATATAATTTTATCTCAATTTTGGCCTCCTCAGAATGTTGACTAAATACCTACATCAAGAGATCATTAATACATCAGATTCCATTTCTTTCTGGTGTGGAAAAAGCTTTATAAAAATGATAAATATATTCTTCAAATTTTTAATTCTACAATTACATGGAGTCTTTCAGTGAGGAACCATAAGAATGATGCCATGTTTCATAATAAAATAATTATTAAATATAAAGCAAATAGATGCAAAAATACTTMAAAACCAAAAATCCATAGCTATAGTACACAAGCATTAGTCAATGTAAAATTATGAGCTTGTATTATATTAATCTAATTTCAAATTATGGCATTAGAAGTAGTCAATTTATCTGGAGGAAAACAATCCTGAAAAGTAATTCAACTTTGAAAGAATGCATTTTATCATTTGTAATAGAAAGCTCAGTTCAGGTATTTGGGAAATTAAATATCAGTTTATACATGAAAAATAAAATCATACCTGTAAGTCAACGTAGCCCCTTGGAAAATACTGTTTTGTATTGAGAACAGAGCATTTCAGACTAGAGGATTTTTGAACATTTCACAACTATTTCCCTAAGATAATCCTTTGAAATAAAATGCTTTGAAGTAGTTCCTTCTTCCATCAATCTTTTTCTCTGAGCTTCCTTGAAGCAAGCCTCCAGATGAGTGTCATGTATGTTGAATATTTTTTGCTAGAGTTTGCTTGTTTTACTCTCAGCCCAAATAATTATAAAGCAAAACAGAACTCTTTTCTGAAATGTAGAACACAGTATCCTACTTCACAACCCAGGGATGAGTGGACTGGACAAAGAAGAGGATTAAAACACTTACAATGTAATAAGGCTGCGTAGCCTGGACAGGATAGGAAAAAGAGGGGCTTGAGAGATGGTTCAGTGGCTAATAGCGCTGACTGCTCTTCTGAAGGTCGTGAGTTCAAATCCCAGCAACCACATGATGGCTCACAACCACGCATAACAAGATTGGATGCCCTGTTGTGGGGTGTCTGAAGACAGCTACAGTGTACTTGCATATAATAAATGACTAAATCTTTTAAAGTAAAGAAAAGAAAAATAGGAGACCTAAATAATCTCTTTAAAATAATTAAGCCCACACACAAACTGGAACTTTCATGATGAGACACAGAGAATGATTCACTCAGTCTGTGTGAAATGCAGTATGCCTGGAACAAATCAGACCTTGGGTTGTAGACATCCTCCAGGATTTGAGATACTATCAATTCATCATTTGGGTCATCTGCACTAGCCGACTGATATTCCTTCTTCCTTTTTTCCTTTTCTTTATTGTGTCTTTTCCCTTCATTTTTATTTTCTTTTTTCCCTTTTTTTATTAGATATATTCTTTATTTACATTTCATTTCCCTTTTTCTGGTTTCCCCGCCCCCCCCAGATGTCCCATATGTCCCTTTCCCTCCCCCTGTTCCCCCATTCACCCCTTCCCACTTCCCTGCTCTGGTATTACCCTACACTGCTGCATTGGGCCTTTCCAGAACCTGGGTCCACTTTTTCTTTCTTGTCGGAGAGCATTTGGTAGGTGGATTGTGTCTTTGGTGTTCCAAGATTCTAGGCTAATATCCACTTATCAGTGAGTGCATGCCATGTGTATTT
>BDUI01017088.1:31952-42765 GCA_002335545.1 Apodemus speciosus
TCAAATAATATCTCTATGTTAATGATCTCAGTTGCCTTGCTATAATAAAGAAAAGGTAACTAAAATACTACCAAAACAAACAAACAAAAACCAAGAATATGTGGCTTTTTTACATAAAAGCTAAATTTAAATAATTTGAGAAACAAAACATTTACATAACTATCTTTGATCAAATTTATGTGATAATTACTTTATTACAATATTTTAATCATATGAGCTATAAAGTGTCATTGTTCATGAGTAGTGGGAGGTATCAAACTCAGTGGTGTTTGTTATTAACTCTGAAGTCTAATGCAGTATTTGATGAAAGTGGACTAGACTGGATGAGTATCATTTGGATTCACAGGCCTTTAAACAGCACTGAAAGAATAATTCACTGTGGGTATGAGGTAAGAATTTGCTATTTGCTTTAAGTATTCCTCCAGGAATTATCATTTAAAAATAAAATAGCCTCCCTATGTAATATAGATTATTTAGTTAGAAAATGCTAACTTCTATGACATGACTAGATAATTTACTTGCAACTTATTTATTTCAACTTTTCTTTCCTCTCAAGTATTTTTTATAAGCAGGCAGAATTATTGAAAAATACATCAGGCAATACTTAATTTTCCTCCAGAAATAGATATCAGTTCCCAAAATCAGTTTCCAGTCCCAAAGAAAAAGCACTACCAGAGATTTTGAAGCGTGCACTTGACACTGAGCATGAGTGCCTGGGCAAGCTTTTGCATAATTATTGCCTCTTTCCATCTGGTGCAAGCATGCCATCTACAGGTGGAAGACAGATTTCCAACCAACTCTGATACTACAAAGCAAAAGCTGTAAGGAAAAAATGGTATTCTTATCTAATTCYTTGAATTCTGTGACTTTGGTGGGAAAGGGTCTCATGAGATCCTGTGAGATTTCATGAAAATTATTTCATGAAATAATTATCTTTTGCAATGTACTTACTTAACATTTAAGTATTTTATGTATTTGCCAAAAGACTGGCATTATACATTTGTCTTTGGAGGGAAAAACAAAATAAAATAGAATATAAATATAAAGTAGAATATCCTATAAATGCATCAAATTAAAATTCAGAGTTATTAACCATAAGATAATTCACAGTCAGAACTATTATTAATTGTATGAAAGGGTTTTAAGACAAAACTTGTTGATAGTGCAGAATTGGGGTGAGATATATCTTCAGCATATTGATTCTCAGCATCTTCCTCTCTTTAATTCTTATACCATCTCACTTAGGGAGACAAATTTCAACAGAAACCCACCTAGAATATTGTACTAACCATGGCTACACTGCTACCAAGCAGGAGAGTAGAGCTACAGAAGTAAGGYCTCAATCACAAGACAAATCCCTTTCCACTTTACCTAAAGAGGAAATTGTGGGGGTGGGGAGAGAGATGTTCTGTAGCTTTAAGAGTTGAGGATTCTTAGACTCTTACACTCCTGAGTATCTACTTACAGGAAGTCTCTTCTGCACAGATCTAAAATATGTTGTTACAAACTACTGAGTTCTGCTCTGCAAGACAGCTTTTCTGTACAAAGACACATTATGAATAAAAATTGTAATAAAATATGATATGGAAAACAGCTGGSCAATGTGAAAAAAAGATATATGACTAAGCAGATAATTCTTCTCTCCTTGATTTTAGTGCTGCAGATCTCATCCTTTATTAAGTCAGACAGAATAGGCACAGCAATGAATGAACCCAGTGGAGTATAGATTTTTCCAATTGTAAAACCAAGGTCCTCACTCTTTCAGTGTGATGTCTTCCRTGGGATTTTTTGTCACACTGAAAGAAAGAACCATGCCTTACAGTCCTCTAATARTCATTCACTGATGTATTCATTCAGTAAATATATCCAATACCCACCCTGAGTGTCGAAAGCAAAGGACATATTTGAGCAAAAGAAAGGCAATCCTTGACCATGAAGAACGTACAATAGTAAAGGGTGCATAATGGGAGGCAGTGATGTCAATAGGAAAATTAAGTACACCCAGCAAGTTATCATGAAGTAGTTGTGACCTACCTAGGCTTCATCGATGTTCCCCTGAACTCTACAGATGAAAAGACTCTAATTTTAAAAACTATTTAGCTAGGTAARGCTGCCCAGAAATGTGGAATGTGTTATATCCTTTTTGTTTCTTGACACAATTATATAAGTATTCAACAAGTATATTATTATGCATTAAAGAAAGTCACGGARGTAAGGGTGAGATAAGAAAAAGGAAAGATAAGGCAGGGAAAGCTAAAGATTAGTCTGGAAGTCATGCTGAACTCAGGAAACATCTACCATCTACCCAGAAGGGAACTGAGCTGACCTGGGAGAAAACAAGTATGAAGGGAGACAAGCTTTGTTTTTTGTTTGGGAGATTTTGTTGGTTTGTTTTGTCTTGTTTTATTGGCTTTTGTCCTGGAAGAAGCAAGTTGGTCTCCTGAATGATTCAGAGGGGTTGCTTAGACAAGACCAGTGGGCCAATGGCATTGACAGGAGATGGATGTTACATTAATTGCTTACTTAAGTATCATAGTGCCTGGATTTCGACTATGTCAGTAGTTCAGGTGCTATTGGCCACCACATTGCCTATTGCATTACTAATACCAACGGTAGTGTGTGCAGATGTTTGGAATTAGAAATATTAGGAGAACTCAGTGGGGAGAGTAAAGAACACATAGAAGTAAACTAGTTCAGAGTGTTCTCTCTTTTCTGTATAGCAAGAACAAGGCATGTTTGGGATGTGAGAGATGAACACCTTTAACAACAGCAGTATGATAATTTAATTGCACAATTATTTGCCATGTTTTTTTTTAAAGGTGAAAAATGAATTAATGACTACCTTGTTTTTACTTCTCTCCATTCATCCCCAGCTTGATAACAGATCACTCCCTGTGACCTCTCCTTCCTCCCTTCCCTCATGTCCTGGGAACTTAAACAGATCCTCTCCTAAGGCCTTCCTCACTGTATCCCTTTGTTGCACCTGTCAACAACCCAGATACTCTCTTTGGGAAACTGCTATCCATGCTGACCAAGGAGCCAGATCCCCTAGCAGACCTAGCTCTCCTCCCTCCTGTGGACACTCTCAGCCTCCTCTGCGAATGCTACCACATCCCTATACCTCTTTGTCACCCCTCTAATTCCTAGAAACACATTCTCCCTGTAATCCTCAGAAGTCACTTTGATGGGACTGAAAGGACCCTTTCTAGGCATCCCATAGCCACCGCAGGCTCAGAGGGAAATGCCCACCTAGCAAAGACAACACTCGATATCAACACCTAGAAATATAATCATGACAAATGCAGATGCCTGGAAGCCACATGTCAACCAGGTCAATATGTCTCCACTAGCACCCAGAAACCCTACTGTTGGAGGCCCTGAGAAATTTAATAGAACTGAAGTAGAAGGTTAGATCTTCAAAATAGCTACTATGAATATGATCAAGGAATTTTAATAGAATATGACTAAATGCATTAATGAAATCTATGAAAACAAACTACACAGGAAGGAAATGAACCAAACTATACAGGACATAAAAGTAAAAATAAAATCTATTTAAAATAACTATGAAAAATTGGGAATTAAAAACAATGAAGAAGTCAAATGGGAACTTTACAGGCAAATGTCACCAACATAACACGAGTTGAAAGACAGACTCTTGGGCATTGAAGACAAAACAGTGGAAATGAGTATCATGTATAGAGAAAATGTTAAATCTAAAAAAAAAACCCTTTTAAAACATTCAGGAAATATGGAACTCTATGAAAAGATTTTAAGAATAATAGAAATAGATGAAGGAGAAGAAACCCAGGTCAAAGGCATAGAAAATAATTTCAACAAAGCCATTGAAAAAAATTTCCCTAATCTAGAGGAGACACCTGTCAAAGTTCAAGAAACATACAGGACACAAATCAATTGGACCAGGAAAGCAATTTCCCATGGCACAAAATGATCAACATATGAAATGTACAAATGAAGAAAGAATGTTAAAAGCTGTAAGGAAAAAGGCAAAGCAACATAAAGGCAGACTTATTAGAATAACATGATTTTCAGTGAAGACTCTGAAAGCCAAAATGGCCTATATATATGTGCTGTAGACTCTAAAATACCACAGGTGTCAGCCCAGATTACTATACCCAGCAAAGTTCAATCACGACCTACAAAGAAAGGCATTCCACAGTAAAGTTAAATTTGCATAGTATCTCTCTACAAATACAGCCAAACAGGAAGTTCTCAAAGGAAAACTTTAACTTAAAGAAGTTAGCCATGCACAAAAATCATAAGGAATAAATAATCTCAGCCTAGAAAACAAAAAGTAGGGAAAAGCCCATATCATAATAACAAAATAATAATAATCAGTGTACACYGCTCATTGATGGTCCCAATTCCCTTACAAAATGACATGGACAGACTCACAAATTCAATACAAAAACAGGATCCATTCTTCTGCTACACCCAAGAAAAAGATTAACATTAAGAATAGACATCACCTCAGGGTTAAAAAAAGAACAAAAAATAATCAATAATGAATAAGCAGATATGACCATTTCAATATCTGACAAAATACACTTCAAACCAAACCTAATCTGAAGAGAGAAGGAAGGACATTATGCACTCATTGAAGGAGAAAAGTAACAAGAYGATCCTGAAAAATAAGCCTGTATATATCAAACTGAAGGACACCAAAGCTGACAAAATAAAGACYACTGCAGCTTAAATCAAATACTGATGCTCACAGAGTATTACTGGTTAACTTTAAATACCCAATTTATTTAATAGATATGTCACCATGCAAAAACTAAACAGAGAAATGCTTGAACTAAAAAGCATAGTAAACCAACTGAATCTAAGAGATATTTAAAGAATGTTTTTCCCTATACAAAACAAACAAAAACAAAACAAAAAACATACCTTTTTAGCAGTTTATGGAATGTTCTTCAAAATTGACTGCATACTAGATCACAAATTAAGTCTCAAAAGATAAAACTGAAATAATATTCTGCATCTATATTAACAACAAAAGCTAGCAGGCAGATGGAAACTGAATAACTCACTACTGAATGAGATATAAATCAAGGAAGAAAGTAAATATCTTTTAGAATTGAATGAAAACAAATGTACAAGACACCATGAAGGCAGTTCTAAGAAGCACATTCATAACACTAAGTACATGCATTTAAAAATGGAAAGAATTCATATTAGTAACGGAACATACATGACAACTCTAGAAAATAAAAAGAATAATGGCAGAAAGGAGTAGAAAGCAGGAAATAATCCAACTCAGGGCTGAAATCAATAAAACAGATACAATAAAAAATGCAAAAATGAAACATGGGAGTGAGTTCTTAGAGAAAATGAGTAAGATCAACAAACCCTTGGCTAAATTATCTAAAGRGCAGAATGATAAGACCCAAGTTAGCCAAATTAAAGTCCAGAAGAAGGAAATAACACGTGATACTGTGGTGCTGAGGGAATCCAGAGAATCGGTAGGATATACTTTAAAATCCTATATACCACCAAAGTGGAAAATCTAAAGGAAATGAAAATTTTCCTGATATATACCACTATAAAAGTTAAACCTAGTTCTTATGATCAATTTAAACAGACCTATAACTTCTAGAGATATAAAAGCAGAAAAAAACCCTTCCCAATCTAAAAGAGAAAGACAAACAATAGAGAGGCAGAAAGATCAGAAACAGAGGTGGTTTTAGGGCAGAATTACACCAGAGTTTCAAAGAATAATCAATGCCAATACTCCTCAAATTATTACATGAAATTGAAACAGAATTTCCCCAGTTTTTTTTTTTTTTTTTGACAAGGCCAGAGCTATCCTGATATGTAAACCATATTAAATTCCCACAAAGACAGAAAATTTCAGAACATTTTTTTTCTCCTGCAGATAGACTGAAAAAAWTTCACAGGACAYATGCAAGTCAATTTCAGGGACACACCCAAAAGACCACCCACCATGTGGCTACCCACCATGTGACCACCCAGCATGTGACCACCCACCATGATCAAATTGGCTTCAGAAGACCATATGATCATCTCATTAGATGCAGAAAAGGCTCTGCGGCAAAATGCCCTGGAGAGAATAAAGATACAAGGGACATATCACAACAAAATAACAGTAGTTTTCAGTAAGCCCACAGTCTCTATCAACATAACTTGAAAGAAATACAAAGCGTTTTCACTAACACCAGTAATAAGACCAGGCTGTCAACTTTCTCCATAGTACTTTAAGTCTTAAATTAATAAGACAACTGAAGGAGTTCAAAGGCATRTACATAAGAAGGGAAGAAGTTAAAGAATTTTTTTGATGATTATGATGATGATGATACAACAGTATGTATAACTTACCCTAAAAATTTCATCAGGAAACTCCTAGAACTGCTAAACACTTTCAGAAAAGTAGCAAAATGAAAACTAAAACACAAAATTCAAGAGCCTTCACATATACAATTTACAAATGGACTTAGAAAGAAATAAGGAATAACCTTCCAGAATAGCCTCAAAAATACAAAATATCTTGGGATAGCTCTAACCAAGCAACATAAAGACTTGTATTATTAAAAAAATAAGAGGTTGAAGAAAAACTGATGAAGATATTAGTTATGGATGGATGGTAGGAATGGAATAAGGAGATCAAACTGGGAAGCAGGGATGAGAGAGTGAGCATGGGGTGACAGCTGTAACTAAAGGCCACTTCATGAGTTGTATAAAACCTAACAAAGTAAAAGTCTACTAAAATATATTCAGTTACCAAGGTGATCTAACTGGAGTCAGATAATAGTGAGGAGATGGAGCCACCAATGGACATCTCTCATCTCATAAGAAGACTCCAGTTTTTGGGTTGAGTCACATTTCATTGAGTTGTTAAGGAAAGGAGCCCTTTAAGAAGCCCCAAACAAACCGGCCAGATTATTGGGAATGCCATTGATTGCTCTCCATAAACTGATGCTGATCTATTGGTGAGGCTCATACATACAGAACYCATTGAATATGGAGAAGTCAAGCAGGTATGTTTCTAGAGAATTCGTCCCTACCAACCAGCATTCATGGAACTGGAAGGTATGCTGCACACAACCACAGAAGAAAGGTAAAACCAAATGAGGCACAAAACCTTCAATCTACAGTGGTGACCAGCATGTAAGATTCTTTCACAATAGTGGCACAAAGCTGGTGGGTCTAACCAACCACTATCTGACTGGATTTATCATCCACTCCATGAGATGGAAGCCATTCTCAAGTCTGCTCAGGTGGCCAAGAACCTGAGAGTAGATACCCAGGGAACTAGGCTAAACCAAATACTGCTGTTCTGCTAAAGGAACCCGGCAACAAAATGATCCTTACAAYGTTCTTCCATACTCATAGAACAATATCTCACTCAGCAGTCATCAGAGAAGCTTCCTTCAGAGAAACTTCCTTATATAGTAGACGGAGCTACTATATAAGGCTGAGCAATGTAGAGTCAGAGACCTTGGAAAACTTGGTCCTCAATGGGATGTCTCCACCAAATATCTCCCTTCCTGGCTCATGGACACATGCAGAAGAGGAGATGTAAAGACTGGAAAACCTGGAAGGAATGGAAACCACCAGGGAAGAAAGGCCATCTACAAACAGGGGAAATGTGCATATGAACACAGAGACTGTGGCAGCAATCTCAGGGCCTGCAGAGTCAGGAAATGAGGTTGCCCCAGTGCTGAGAGCCAACACATACACACACCTACATAGGTCCCTAAACCAGAAGGTCTCTCTAATTGATAACCATTCACAAATGAAAATTTAGTTTTCTCCAGTGGAGTCTCACTGGGAATGCAAAACACTCTTAAGGCCAGGACCTGTTCCCAGCAGTAGGCAGCCAACACAGAACAACAAACTCAATGGTATTTTTGGACTTTTTTTTCTTGTTGTCTCTCAATGTTTTGGGCAGTTTTCTCACATGTCATTTATTTATACATGTTTATGGTTTTGTGGGTTTTTTAATAGTTTGTGTTTGCTGATGTGTGTGTCTCTGCATCTATATTTGTTTCTTGCACTTGTTCTTTGGATCTTTGTTTTTCTGTCTGTTTTTTTATCCAGTTCAGGTTTGTTTGTTGTTTTTTTATCTTGCCTTATTATTGTTTCAATGACTATTTGCTTGCTAATAAGAAACTGAGAAAAGATGTGGATTTGGGTGGGTGGCTGGTGATTATAAGAGGTCCTTGGAGATGAAAACATAATCAGAATGCATTGTTTATAAATGTATTTTCAATTTAAAAAAGAAACCATTCTTGCAAATGAGTGCATAAAGAATTGTACACTAGGTATGTAAAGCCCTGACATATGACACAGTAACAAATAATTGCACAGACACTATCAAAAATACTTACTGATCAGAGTTTCAGAGTGAATAAATAATACTTTGTAAAATCTTGCACATTATGGATATTTTGTTTCAGACATACAATTTACAAACTAGGTGACCATGACCTGCCAATCTGCATACCAATATCAAGCAACATATACAAAGGGCAGCGTGAGATGTTTATGTAAACAGATATATACAATAGATTTTAAAAACACAGGCGCATCTCAAAGTTAATTAAAATTTTCAGTTGAGATAATCTACAAAGACTAAATATTGTCTTATTACATCTTTTTATATGTGTGGATAGTACTTAAATATGGAGAAGTTTATTTTAAATGCTGACTTACTGAGATCATTTATGAAGTTCTACTTTCATACTTATTGAGTTTCTAAAGTATAGAATTTATGATGCAAACTATTTTACTTTCACTGTAAGTGCAGATAAGATCAGTACTTGGCATCTATTCAAAAATATCTTCTCTTAACAGCCAATACTTGGCAAATCTAGTTGGTCCTCACCCAGACCTGACCTACAAACCACACAACCCCCTGACCTGCAAACTACATTAAGGACAAGTCTGATTCTGATCTGCATGGCTCTCACTCTGTAGAGAGCTACCCAGATGCTGGCATTAGCCATGTGCTGAAATAACCTGGTTCTGTTCTGTGGATGTGTTAAGCTTATGTGAGGTCTGGAGGTGCCTGCTGTCACTCTAGAGAAGCATTTACAATCTGTCAGCCTGATGCATCAACGCCTCTGTACTGTAGAACTGCAGCCCAAATTTTGGTAGCTGGTGGAGAGCTAATGAAAATTTCTAAGTTACAAAGCTTCTCTCAGAGGACCCAAGAAGGAAGAGTGCTCTCAGATGGACACTAACAGGTGTGTCAGAGTAATCCAAGGTAAGGGAGGGGCGAGGGGTTGAGTTTCTTTGACCTATCAAAATAGTAATAAAAGCAAGCATGCAAATATCAGCTCTACTTTGTGAATATAAACATATTTTAATATTTAATGAGTAACTAAAAGAGTATAAAAACTGATCTCCATGAACTTAAAGAGGTCTGAAATTGCTTTTTTCAGATCTACAAATCCTGTGTGTGTGTTTGTATGTGTATGTGTGTGTGTTTGTGTGTGTGTGTATGTTTGTGTATGTGTTCGTGTATGTGTGTGTGTGTGTGTGTGTGTGTGTGTGTCAGCACTTTGGGAGAGCTGCTTCAGTTTCTGGGAATGTAGCAGCTGTAACATGTTCTGGCTTAAACTACACAGAAGTAATTTTAACAGAACCTGTATGAGGAACTATAGGGTTACCTTTAATTTGTTTTTTGTGTTTCTACACTTGATCCTAGTCCATAGGCCAAGAAGCGATGGTTTTTGTGTCTCTAATAGCCATTCAAAGTGTCAATATTTTATTGGTTATTAGCAAGGAACTACTAGAAGCTGGAAGAGAGAAATAAAAACAATACCTTTGACTTCTCAACCATTCTTTATTTTTGTTCCTGAGGTTGATGTGGCTTTGAGAATCATCCTCTCAGTGACASAGGATGAAGGTGAGGACACTCCTCTCTAATGGCTGCTGAGCGGCCCTTTAACGCTGGTACAGAATGGAAGGATTGGCACAAACTTTTGTGGAATGATGGATAAAATGTTGGTTTMTTTTTTTTAAATGTGTCGASTTGAGTAAAGTTTATTTTTAGTAATAACCTACTTTATTTTTTAGTATTCCTAATTAATATAGACTCACATCACTTTTCCAGTCCTTTTTCTTTCCTTCAGCAGCCCTCAGCTACCCTGCCTTAGAACCTCRGGGACAACATTACTGAAAGACCTATTGCAACATGCAAATAGCAGCAAGCACTGAAGCCTTTGCTGGGGTTCGGGGAGGAAATGATGGATGTTAATAGCAAGTCTAATGTTGGTTACATCTCAGTGATGACCAAAGCTCTCGGGGCCATTGTTCCCAACTTTAGAAAGCTTGTAACCAGATCACTGTGACAGTGTAAATTAACAAGAATGTTGAAACACTGTATATATCKCAGGTTTCTCTTTTCTTTTTTCCCCTGTATTTTATAGCAGTGTTCTTTCTTTCTATTGTTTTAAAACCACACATTTTTGTGCTTTATTTTTAATAAAGGGACATGCAACTACACATAGGCTCAATGTCCAGTTCCAAAAACTAGGCCAGGAAGACTTAACAGGCTTAAAACAAAAGCCTTTAAGAAACCATCTGGGCATCTACACAGGCTAGTCTGAAGCTGYGCTCWCTAGATTCAAGGTGGGAAACATGCTTGTAAATGCCTTCTTCATTCCAAGTGCCAATCTCCYCCACTTAAGCCCAAAGGGAGTTTTCCTGTGCTGCCTCTCCAGTTCATTCAGAGAGTTTAAAATGTGCTTTTCTACCACACCCAGCCAACTGTGTGAGCACAGGAGCTGACTTTTTTACACTGCAGCTCCACACTGTGGTTGGA
>BDUI01017094.1:20336-40175 GCA_002335545.1 Apodemus speciosus
GAATCTTCCTGTGCCATCAGTTTGTGGGAAGCTTCCTGTGCCATCAGTTTGTGGGAAAGGCTTTTATCCAGCAATCTCATGATCTTGCAGCAGCCACCTTAGGGCTGCGCATTTTGTATAGCTCAGAATGGCTCCCTACAGGGGGGTGATTGGGGAATGGGCAGATGGAAGAGGATTTGTGGGACATATGGTGAGGGGGAAACTGGGAAAGGGGAAAGCCTTTGGAATGTAAAAAAGAATATAGAAAATAAAAAATAGCAACAAGGTGATACAAGACCAATTGTGAATATCAACACAGTGACACATGACCAAATAAAAATATCAACACGGGGATACATGAAAAAGTTTCAATATCAACATGGGGACACATGTCCAAGTGAAAAGAGCAACACTGTTCTATATAAACAAATGAAAATATCAACATATCATACATGACCACGTGTGAACATCAACACAGAGATACTTCACCAAGGGAGAATGGAAATATGGGGTTATATGACCAAGTGTGAATTTCAATACAAAATACTTGGCCAATTGAGAAGATCAATATGAGGATACACGACCAAGTGAGAATAGCAATACAGGTACCCATAACCAAATGAGAATATCAATGTAGGTATACATGACCAAGGGTGAATATAAACAGGTAGATTTATGATGATGTGCAAATTCAACACAGAGATACACAACCATTTGTGAATATCAATATGGGGACACATAACCAAGTGAGAATGTCACCAGAAGATCTCTGAACAAGTGTAAATATCAACACAGGGACACATAAACAAATGAGAATATCAAAGGGTGATACACAACCAAGTGTGAATTTCAACACAAAATACATGACCAGTTGAGAATTTCAATATAGATATACATGACTAACTGAGAATAGCAACACAGGTACCAATGACCAAATGAGAAAATCAATGCAGGTATACAAAACCAAGGGTTAATTTCAATAGGGAGATTTATGATGATGTGAAAATATCAACACCGAGAAACATGACCATGTGTAAATATCAATATGGTGATATACAACCAAGTGAGAATATCAACAGGAGATCCATGAACAAGTGTAAATATCAACACAGGGACACATGAACAAATGAGAATATGAAAGGGTGATACATGATTAAATGTGAATATCAACACATTGATTCCTGACTAAATGTGACTACCAAAATGGGCACACATGACCAAGTGAGTTTAGCAACCCGGTGATACTTGAACAAGTGTGACTATCAAGATGGGGTTACCTAAACAAGTGAAGGTATCAACATGGTGATCCTTGAGCAACTGTGAATATCAAAATAAGAACACATGACCAAGTGAGAATAGCAACAGTGTAACTTATGACCAAGTGAAAATATCAACAGGGAACAGGACAAAGTGAAAATATCAAATGTGGAGTTACATGACCAAGGGTCAATATCAACAAGGGAATCCATGGCCATGTGAGAGGAGCAAAATTGAAACAACTGACCAAATGTGAATATCAACACAGCGAAACATGACCAAGAGGGAATATATCAATATTACATGACCAAGTGATAATAGCAACACGGGGATCCATGAACAAATGTACATATCAACACAAGGACACATGATCAAGTAATAATATCAACAGTGAGATACATGACCAAGTGTGAATAGCAACATTGCAATACATGAAAATGTGTGAAGATCAAAATGTGGACATGACCAAGTGTGTATATCAACAGTAGGATACATGACCAACTGTGAATATCAGCAGATTAATATATGACCAAGTGAGAACTGCTGCAGCAGCCCTAATAGCTTTTGTAAGATAAGATTTCTGCTGAACGGAGGTGGAAAAAATGCCTCTTAGAGCTAGCAGAGACCCCAAAAACTTAGAAGCCATAATCTTTCGGCATCCTTTTGATCTCTTTTATTCCTGGTAGCCAAGACCAAATTCTTCCAGGATTCCTAGGAGTACAGGAGTTCCATTTGTTATTTCAATAAGTCCTTGCCAAATACTCAGGTTGAGTCTGGTCTGAGACTACGGACTCAGGCTAAAATATCTACATATGAATTAGCACTAGCTCAGAGCCCTCTCTATAAAGGTCTATGAGAGCTGCTGACTTTTGTTTTGCTAATGCCAATGGAGTCGACAGCCATCCAAATAGTCACAATAACAACCCTGGCTTAACCAGGTATAGAGCTCAGACTTCAGCTCATGAAATATTAATGAGGCTATGTGAAACCTAAGGAAAGATTTACAAAATTTAGCTTGTCTGACATTACGAGATATAGATTTTAAGTTTTACAAACAAAAGCTAGATGTTAGATAGAACTTACTCATAAAGGCTCATTTAATCTAAAAATATCTTCGCCCATGTTTATATCTCCAAGCTTGTTTCATAAAATACTCTGTATCTGGCTGATTCCACATTCCTTTGTGGGGTATGGTTATGTAAATTGCTCTTGCTTGGCTAGCTGCATCTTTTATTATGTATAGTCAGTATAACAACTTTGGCTGAATGCAGGTGTGGGGCAGATTGCAGATTTCAGCTCATAGCCTAAGGATGCTAGCAAGGCTTGCTTAGCTAGTCACATTTTTTTAGTATGAAATCGTCAGAGCCAGACGCTCAAATAGGGAGCTTTAAAATGGGCCCCTTACTAGAAAAAATATACGCTTTTTTCACAATGTAAAAAATCCTGCGTGTATGTCTTCATTTTTTGCAGACCCGTATCGGCCATCTTGGTCCCCAAAAAGAAATATTGTGGTTTTGCCTATAACCGAAGCTTCCACGAGGGTCAACAATTTGCAGCAAAGAACAAGTGTGATTATCAACATGGAAATACAGGACCAAGTGTGAAGATCAATACAGGTATACATGAGTATGAATATCCACACAGGAACACATGACCAAGTGAGGATAGCAACAGCATAATGTCTGTCCAAGTTTGAATATCAACATGGAGACACATGACCAAATGATAATAGGAACATGGGGATCCAATCAAAGTATAAATATTAAAGGGGGACATATGACAAAGTGAGAATAGGAAGAGGGGATACAAGCCCAAATGTGAATGTCAAAACTTAGATACATGAGCAAGTGTGAATATGAACATGGGGATATATGACCAAGTGTGTCTCCTAACACTGAGATAAATGACCAAATATGGTTATCAACATGAGAACAAACATGACCCAATGAGACTATTAACACTGGGGTCCATTATGAAGTATAAATATCAGCAAGGCACCCATGAACAACTGAGAATATCAACAGGGAATAAAGACCTAACTGTGTATATCAACACAGCAATACATGACCAGATGTATACATCTATACTGGGACACATGTTAAAGTGAGAATATCAACATAGGGATACATAACTAAGTGTGAATAGCAACATGGGGGACATGACCAAGTGTGCTTATGAAACTGGGATACATAACCAAAGGTGTCTATCAACACAGGTATATATGATCAACTGAGAATATCAACATAAGGTTACATGGCCAAGTGTGAATATCAATATGGAGCACATGACTAAGTGAGAAAATCAACACAGGTATACATAACCAAGTGTGAATAACAACAGYGGAATACATAACCATGTGTAAATAAGAATACTGGCACACATAACCAACTGTGAATATCAAAATAGTAATACATGACCAAGTGTGAATAAGATGAGTGTGATACATGACCAAGTGCAGATATCAACATGGGGATATATAACCAAGTATGACCATCAACTCTGAGACACATGGCCTAGTATGAATATCAGTATGGGGACATATAACAAGTGATAATATGAACATGGTTGTCCATGAACAAGTATCAACACAATGATTCATGACCAAGTACAAATATCAACACTTGGATACATGAATATGTGTGAATATCATGACTGGGATAAATGACCAAGTGTGAAAATCAACATGGGTACATGACCAAATGAGAATAGCATGACTGGGATGCATAACTAGGTGTGAATATCAATATGGGGATACATGAGCAAGTGAGAATAGACGCACGGGTATACATGACCAAGATTGAATATCAATATGGTGTTACAAGAGCGAGTATGAATATCAACAAAGGGATATTTGACCAAGTGTAAATATCAACATGGTGATACATGTCCAAGTGAGGATATCAACACATTCATTCATGACCAAATGTGATTATCAGCACTGAGTTACAAGACCAAGTGTCAGAACACATAACCAAGTAGGAATGTCAAACACGGGTATCCATGACCAAATGTGAGCCTCAACATGGGGACACAGGACTAATTGGGGTTAGGAACATGTGGATACAGGACCAAGTATGAATATCAACACAAAGATACAGGGTCAAGTGTGAATATACACACAGCAATATGGGACCAAATGTGAATATCAACACAGCAATACATGGCCATGAGTGAATATCAATATGGGGATCCATGACCAAGTGAGAATAGCAGCAGAGATACACAAGACCAAGTGTCAGTATCAACAGTGGAATGCATGATCATGTGTGGTTATCAATACAGAGATAAATGACCAAGAGTGATAATCAACACTGAGATACATGAGGAAGTGTGAATATCAATGTGGGCATAAATAATCAAGTAAGAATATCAAAATGGGGATTCATGATAAAATGTGAATATCAATACAGGGGCACATAACCAAGTGAGAAGAAGATACATGAGCTACCGTGAATATCTACAGGAAGATAAATGAAAAACTGAATATCAACACTGTGATACAAGATCAAATGTGAATTTTAACAAAGGGATTTATTAACGAGTGTGAACATCAACATGGCATTAGAATGAAGAGAATGATTCCAAGTGAGAATAGGAACAGAGTAATACATGACCAAGTGTGAGTATCAACATGGGTATACATAACTGTGTGAGAATATCAACATGGGGATACATGACCAAGTGAAAATATTAACACAGGTGTACATGATCAAGTTTGAAAATTAACACTGAGATTTATGACCAATTGTGGATATCAACATTGGTATATATGACCTAATGTGAAAATCAACACTGAGATACATGACTAAATGTGAAAATCAACAAGAAGAAACATGACAAAGTGAGAATATCAACAAGAAGATCCATGACTAAGTGTAAATATCAATAGAGGGACACATGACCATAAGAAAATATCAACACAGGGATGCATTACCAAGTGTAAATATCAACAAGAAGATACATGACCCAGTGTGAATATAAACATGAGGATACATGATCACCTGTGAATATCAACATAGGGATACATGGACAATTATGAATATCAAAATGGGGATACATGATCAAGTGTGAATATCAACAGAAATATACATTACCAATTGCTAAAATCAACATTGGTATATATGACCATGAATGAATATCAAAAAGTAGATACAATAACAAGTGTGAATATCTTCACAAGGATGAATGATTAAGTGAAAATATTAACAGGGGATGCAAGACCACATGTGAATATCAACAATGGGATATATGATCAAGTGTGAATATCAAAATGGGGGTACATGACCAAGTGAGAATAGCAACACTGTGAAACATGACCAAGTGTGCATATCAAGATGAGGATACATGACAAAGTATCTATATCAATATGGGCATACATGACCAAGTGAGAATAGCAACAGCATGATCCATGACCAAGTGAAAATTGCAACAGAAGGACACATGACAAAGTGAGAATATCAAACAGGGAGTTATATGACCACACATCAATAGCAACATGGGAACACATGAACATGTGAGAAGAGCAACACTAAAATATTTGACCAAATGTGAATATCAACAGAGTGACACATGACCAAGTGTAAATAACAATATGGGGATACATGACCAAGTGATAATAGCAACACAGAGATCTGTGAACAAATGTACATACCAACACAAAGACACATGACCAAGTTACAATATCAACAACAGAATACATGACCAAGTGTGAACATCAACATGGCAATACATGAAAACATGAGAATATCAAAATGCTGACACATGACCAAGTATGAATATTGACAGGGGATACAAGCCCAAGTGTAAATATCAACACAACAATAAATGACCAAGCGTGAGTATCAATGTTCAGATATGTGAACATGTGTGACTATGAACATGGGAACATATGACAAGTGTGTCTATCAACACATAATGATAATGACAAAATGTGAATAACAACATGGAGACACATGACCCAGTGAGAATATCAACATGGGGATCCATGACCAAGCATAATATCAGCACCAGGACACATGAATATGTGAGAATATCAACAGGGGATAGAAGCCCAACTGTGTACATCAAGACAGTGATACATGATCAGGTGTGAATATCAATAAGGGGATATATGTTAAAGTGAGAATATGTACACAGGAATACATAACTACGTGCAAATAGAAACATGAGGATACATAACCAAATGTGATTATGAATACTGGAATATATGGCCAAGTGGGTCTACCAACACAGGAATATGTGACCAAATGTGAATATGAACATGAGGTTACATGACCAAGTGTGAATATCAATATGGAGTACATGAACAAGTGAGAAAAGCAACACAGGTATACATGACCAAGTGTGAATATCAACAGTGGGATACACAACCATGTGTAAATATGATCACTGGTATACATAAACAATTGTGAATATCAAAAAAATGATACATGACCTACTGTGAATAAAATCAGTGAGATACATGACCGAGTATGGATATCAACATGGGGATATATGACCAAATGTGACTTTTATCTCTGAGATAAATGACCAAGTTTGAATATCAGTATGGGGAGATATAAGCAAGTAAGAAAATCAACACGGGTTTCCATGATCACGTGTGAATTTCAACACAAGGATATATGGCCAAGTATGAATAAAAACACTGGGATAAATAACAAAGTGCAAATTTCAACACAGGGATTCAGCAAAAAATGGGAAAATCAACATAGGGACACATGACCATCTGAGAATATCAAAATAGGGTTACATGACCAATTGTGAATTTCAACACTGAGATACATGAAAAATTGTGAATATCAACATGACAATACATGGTCAAGTGTAAATATCAATATAGGGATTCATTACCAAGTGAGAATAGCAACAGGGTGATCCATGACCAAGTGAAAATATCAACAGAAGGACACATGGCCAAGTGAAAATATCAAGCAGGGAGTTACATGACCAAGTGTGCATATCAACATGGGCATATATGACCATGTGTGATTATCGAAACTGAGATACATAACAAAATGTGAATAACAACATGGGAACACTTCACCTAGTGAGAGAATCAACACAGATTCATTAGCAAATGAAAATATCAACATGAGTACATATTAACAAGTAAGAATATAAAATCAGAAATACATCACAAATTGTGAATATGAACACAGTGATACATGCCCAACTGAGAATATCAAAATATTCTCATGACCAAGTAAGAATAGCAAAATGGTGATATATGACCAAGTGTGAATATCAACATGTGGACACATATCCAAGTGAGCATATTAATATGGTGATCCTTGAGCAAGTGTGACTATCAAAATGGGGACACATAACAAAGTAAGAATAGCAACATGGGGTTCCATGACCAAATATAAACATCAACGCGGGTTACATGGCAAATTGAGAATTNTGACAATAGCAGCATGCCAATACATGAAGAAGTTTGAGTACCCTGATAGTGATGCAAGAACAGGTGTGAATATCAACATGGGGATACATGACCAAGTAGAGATATCAACATGTGAGTGTATAACCACATGTGTCTATTAAAACAAAGATACACGCACAAATGAGATAATCAATATGAGGACAAATAACCAAGTGAGAATATCAACATGGAAATTGATGACCTAATGTAAATTTTAATACAGGGACACAGGACAAAGTGTGAATATTAAAATAGGGACACATTGCCAAGTAAAAATAGAAACACAGGTATACATGACCATGTCAGAATAGCAACAGGGGATCCATAACCAAGTATAAATACCAACAAAGGGACACATTTTCAAGTGAGAATATCAACAGCAGGTTACATGTCCAAATAAGAATACCAGCACATTAATCACATAACCAAATATGAATATCAACAGTGGGATACATGACCAACTGTGATTTTCAACACTGAGATACATGATCAAATGTGAATATCAACATGGGGAAACTTAACCAATTGAGAAAATCAACATGAAGATCCATGACCAAGTGTAAATATCAACAAGCCATACATTACTGAGTAAGAATGCCAAAACGGGGATACATGATCAAGTGTAAATATCAACACAGTGATACTGGGCCAAATGAAAATATTAACAAGTAGACCCATATCAACATATAAATATGTGAACTAGTGTGAATATCAACACAGTGATATATGACCAGGTGACCGTAGCAATTTGGGGATACTTAACCAAATGAGAATAGCATCATGGGGACATATTTCCAAGTGTGAATATCAACACAGATATTCATGACCAAGAGTCAATAACATCATGGGACACATGACCAAGTGAAAAGATAAACACTGCGATGCTTGACCAAATGTGAATATCAGCACAGCGATACATGAAGATGTGTGAATGAACATGGAGATACATGACCAAGAGTGAATATCAACAATGGACTAAATGACAAAATGATGAATAGCAACAAAGCTACACATTATCAAATGAGAATAACAACACAGGTATACATGATCAAAGGTGAATATCAACATGGGGACACATGACCAAATGGAGAATATCAACACAGTGATACATGAACATGTGTGAATATCAATACAGGGACACTTGATCAAGTGGTAATGTAACCAGGGAAATACATGACCAAGTGTAAATATCAACATGGGGACACATGACCAATGAGAGTATCAACATGGCAATACATAACTGAGTGAGAATATCAAAAGTGGAATGCATGACCAATTGGGAATACCAATACAGGTATGCATGACCAAGAGTGAACAGCAGCACAGATCTACATGACCATGTAGGAATACCAACACTTGGATACATGACCACATGTGAATAGCAACAAGGGGACATATAACAAAGTGAGAATATCAACACAGGGATCCAAGACCAGGTGTGATATCGACAAGGAGACACATGACTAAGTGTGAATATTAACATAGCTATATATGACAAAGTGCGAATATCAACATGGGGATAAATGATGATAGGTGTATATCAACATGGGGAAACATTATCAACTCTGACTATCAACATGGGAATACATGACCAAGTAGAGTCTCAACACGGGAACACATGGCAAACTGAGAAGAGCAACATGGTTATACATGTCTAAGTGTGAATATCAAAAGTGGGATATATGACCAAGTGTGAATAGCATCATGGGGATACATGACCAAGTATGAATATAGCCACAGCAATACACGACCAAGTGTGAATATCAAAACAAGGACACATAACTAAGTGAAAAGAGAAACATGGCGATACATAACAAAGTGTGAATTGGAATACTGGGATAGACAACCAACTGAAAATTGCCACACCGATCTGCTTGTCCAAGTGTGAATATCAACATGAGCATACATGACCAAGTGAGAATATCAAACAGGAGTTACATGATGAAGTGTCAAAATCAACATGGGGACCCATGACCAAGTGATAACACTAACACTGAAATACATGACCAAATGTGAATAATCACAGAGCAAAAGATGACAAAGTATGAATATCAACATGGGCATCTATGACCAATGGAGAATAGAAGCACTATGATACATGACAAATTGTGGATATCAACACAGGGACAAATGGCCAGTTGTGAATATCAATATGGGGATACATGACCAAGTGAGAATAGCAACATGGGGATCCATGACTAAGTGTAATTATCCACACAAGGATACATGACCAAGTGAGAATACCAATAGCGGGATACATGAACAAGTATGAATATCAACATGGTGATGCATGAAAAAGTGGGAATATTAAAATGTGAACACATGACCAACTGTGATTATCAAAAGTGGGATACATGAACAAGTGTGAATATCAACAATTAGATCTATGACCAAATGTGATTAGCAACATGAGGAAACGTTACCATGTGAGAAAATCAACATGGGGATTCCTGATCTAAGTGCAAATATTAGCATGGCCACAAGCTACCAATTGAGAATATTAAAACTGTGATACATGACCAAGTGTGAATATGAACACAGTGATACAAGGTCAAGTGAGAACATGCATATGTGGACAGATGACCAAATGAGAGTATCAAAACTGTGACATATAACAAAGTGTGAATATCAACTTGTGGGTACAAGACAAGTATAAATATACACACAAGAATCCATGTCCAAGTGTGAATATCAACACAGGAATACATGACCAAGTGTGAACATCAACATGGCAATATATGGCCAAGTATGAAAATCAAAATAGGGACACATGAACAAGTGCAAATAGCAACACAATGATACAGGACCAAATGTGAAAATTAACAGCATATGAATATGTGTAAATGCCAACATGGGGATACATGACCAAGTTTGAATATTAACACAGTCTTATATGACCAAGCGTGAATAACAGCACAGTTATAAATGACCACGTGTGAATATCAACAGTGGGATACATGCCCAAGTGTGGATTTCAGGAAGGGAATCTATGACCAAGTGTGCCTATGAACACTGAGATACCTTATCAAATGTGAATATTAAAAATGGGCACACATAATCAAGTGAGGATATCAAATCTGGGATACATGACCAAGTGTGAATATGCAATGTGGACACATGATCAAGTGAGAATAGCAACACAGTGATACATTTCCAAGTGTGAACCGCAACATGGGAATAGATGAGCAAGTGAGAATACAAACACAAGGACATGCAAAGTTGTGTTGAAAAATATGAGGATGTATGACCAAGTGATCATAGCAGTACATGTATACATGACCAAATGTGGTTATCAACATGGAAATATATCATCAATTGTGAATAGGATCACTGGTATAAATAACCAAGTGTGAATATTCACACAGAAACACATGACCAAGTGAGAATAGCCACACACAGCAATACACGAAAAAGTGTGAATAAAACATGTGTACAAATGATCATGTGAGTGTATTATCATGGGGATACATGATCAAGTGTGAATATCCACAGGGGATAAATGAACAAGTGTGGATTTAAACATTGTGTATATGAATATATGTGACTATCAATACTGAGATTCATGACCAAGTATGACTATCAAAATGGGGATGAATGACCAAGTGAGAACAGCAACACAGCAACAAATGACTAAGTATCAAGAGCAACAAGGGGATTTATGACCAAGTAAGAATAGCAACACAGGAATACAAAAGTAGTGTGAATATCAACATGGCTAAGTGAGAATAGCAAATGACTAAGTGAGAATAGCAAAATTGTTATGCATGACCAAGTGTGGTTATCAACATGAAGATACATGACCAAGTATGAATATCAACACTGGGACACATGACCAAGTGAGGACACTAACACGGTGAATACATGGCCAAGTGCAAATACCAATATGGGTACACATGACCAAGAGTGAACAGAAACACAGGTATGCATGACTATGTGGGAATACCAACATGGGATACATGACCACATGTAAATAGCAACATGGGGACATATAAATAAATGAGAATATCAACACAGGCATCCATGACCAGGTCTAAATATCAACACAGGGACATGTGACCATGTGAGACTGGCAACATTATGATCCATTACCAAGTAAGAATATCAACAAGGGGATACATGTCTAAACATGAATATTAACATAGTGATAAAAGACCAAGTTTGAATATCAACATTGGGATATATGTTGACATGTGAATATCAACAAGGGGATATATTACCCAGTGTGACTATGAACAGGGAAATGCATGACCAAGTGAGAATATCAACATGGGGACATATGACCAAATGTGAATGTCAAAATGAGGACACATGACCAAGTAAGAATAGCAACATGGTGCTATAGGACCAAGTATGAATCTTAACATGGGGATACATGAACAAGAGAGAAGAGCAACACTACAATATTAAATGTAAATTTAAAAACAGTGATACATGAACAAGTGTGAATATCAAAATGTGGATACATGACCAAATGTGAATAGCAAACATGAGGATACTTGACCAAATTTCAATATCAACATGGGAATAAATGAAAAATGTGAGTAGAAACATGGAGATATACAGCAAAGTGAGAATTCCAACACAGGTATACTTGAACAAGTGTGAATAACAACATGGAAATACATGAATAAGTGAGAAAATCAAACATGGGTACACACTCACAAGCATAAATATAAACATAGGGACACATGACCAAGTGAGTATAGCAAAACAAACATACAAGAATGAGTGAGAATAGCAACATGGGGATCCATAACCAAGATAAATATCAACACGGGGACACATTATCAAGTGAGAATATTAACAGCAGGATATGTGACCAAGTGTGAATTTCAACATGATGATACATGAGCAAGTTTGAATATCAACAGTGGGATACATGTCCAAGTAAGGATCTCAAGAGAGGGAAACATGACCAAGTATGGATATTAACTTGGTGACTAATGACCAAGTCTGACTATCAAAATGAAATACATGACCAAATGTGAGTATCAATATGGGTCATGTAACCATGTAAGAATATCACCATGGGTATACATAAGCAAGTGTAAATATCAACATGGAGACACATGACTAAGTGATAATATCAACAGAAGTATACATGACCAAGTAAGAATATAATCATGGTGATACATGACTAATTGTGAAAATCAAAATGGTTACATGTGACCAAGTGAAAATAGAAATACTGGGATCCATGACCACAGATAACTATCAGTTGTGGGACACATGACCAAGTGATAATACTAAAACTGGTATACAGACTAAGAGTAAATACCAAAATACAGATACATGACAAAGTGAAAAAAGAAACACAGGTATACATAACAAAGTCTGAATATCAACACTGAGATACAAGAACAAAAGTGGATATCAACATGTGGATATAAAAGCAAGTGAGAAGAAGAAGTGTGGTTATCAAAAAGGAAATACATGGACAAGTATGAATATCGACTAAGTTATATATGAGCAAGTGTGAATATCCATACAGGAACACATGAACAAGTGAGAATAGAAACAGGGCATATGTGACAAGTTTGAATATTAGCCTGGGGACACATAACCAAGTGATATTAGAAATATGGGGGTTCAATCCTAGTATAAATATTAAAAAGGGGACACATGACAAAGTGAGAATATCAACAGGGGATACAAGCTCAAGTGTGAATATTAACACAGTAATACATGATCAAGAGTGAATAAAAAATTTAGATACATGAACAAGTGTGAATATCAAAATGGGGATATATGACCAAGTATGCCTATCAACACTGAGATAAATGACCAAATGTGAATAGCAACATGGGGACACATGACTCAGTGAGAATATCAACATAGGGATCCATGACCAAGTGTAAATATCAGCACCAGGACACATGAACAAGTGGGATATCAACAGGGGCTAGAAGCCCAACTGTGTATATCAGCACAGCGCTACTTGACCAGGTGTAAATATTAAAATGGGGATATATGTAAAAATAAGAATATCAACACAAGAATACATAATTAAGTGTGAATAGGAACATATGGATACATGATCAACTGTGATTATGAACACTGGGATATATGAACAAATGTGTCTATCAACAGAGGGATATATGACCAACTGTGAATATCAACATGAGGTTACATGGCCAAGTGTGAATATGAATATTGAGTACATGACCATGTGGGAAAAGAAACACAGGTATCCTTGAACAAGTGTGATTATCAACAGTTGGATACAGGACCATGTGTAAATATGAACACTGTCATAAATGACCAACTATGAATATCAAAATATTGATACATGACCAAATGTGAATAAGATCAGTGGGATCCATGACCAAGTGTAGATATCAACATGGGGAGATATGATCAAGTGTGACTATCAAATCTGAGATATATGACCAAGTGTGAATATCAGTATGGGGACACATAAACAAGTAAAAATATCAACACTGGTATCCATTACCAAGTGTGAATATCAACATAAAGATATATTATCAAATACGAATATCAACACATTGCCAAGTGTAAATTTCAACACAAGGCTACAGAAAAAATTGTGAACATCAACATGGGGACACATGACGAAGTGAGAATATCAACATAGGAATGCATGAACAAGTGTGAATTTCAACAGTGGGATACATTACCAAGCGTGACCATCATCAATGGGATAAATGACCAAGTATGAAAATCAACATGAGGTAGATGACCAAGTGAGAAAAGCAACACAGCAATACATGAACAAGTAAGAATATCACCATGGTCACTCACTACTAACAGTGACTATCAACATGACCAAGTGTGATTATCAACATGGGGACATATAACCAAGTCAGAATATCAACACAGGTATCCATGACCAAGTGTGAGCCTCAACACAGGGCACAGTACCCATTAGAATTAAGAACATGGGGATATAGGACCAAGTGTGAACATCATCATGAAGATACATGTCCAAATGAATATACACACAGGATACAGATCTAAATGTGAATATCAACATGGCAATATATGACCAATAGTGAATATCAATATGTGGATCTGTGACCAAGTAAAAATAGCAACCAGGGATACAAGAACAAGTGTCAATATTAACAGTGAAATACATGATCATGTGTGTACATCAACATGGAGATACGTGACCAAATGTGAATATCACACAGGGACACATGACCAAGTGAGAGCAGTTGAATCATGATATATGACCAAGTGAGAATATCAACACTGGTATATATGACCATGTATGGATGTCAACACAGGGATTTATTAACATGTGTGAACATCAACATGGTGATTGGTCACCAAGTGAGAATAGCAACAGAGCCATACATGACCAAGTGTGAACATCATCATGGTTATACATAATCAGGTGAGAATATTACATGGGGATATAAGACCAGGTTAAAATAGTAACACAGGTGCACATGACCAAGTGTGAATATTAACACTGGGATTTATGACCGAGTGTGGATATCAACATTGGGATATATGACCAAATGTGAAAATCAAGCCTGAAATACAAGAATAAATGAGAATATTAACAAGGAGATATATAAACAAATAAGAATATCAACAAGATGATCCATGATTAAGTGTAAATACCAAGAGAGGGACACATGACCATAAGAAAATATCAACACAGGGATACATTTCCAAGTGTAAATATCAACAAGCAGACACATGACCAAGTGTGAATATCAACATGAAGATATATGAACACCTGTGAATATCGAAATAGAGATACATGAAAAATTATGAATATCAAAATAAGGACATGTGACCAAGTAAAAATAGCAATATGAAGATACATGATCAGGTATGAATATCAACATAGGAATCCAAGACAAAGCGAAAGTGGCAACATGTGGATATGTAACCAAGTGTGAATATGAAAATAGAGATGCATGACCAAGTGAGAATATCAACACAGGGATCCATAAGTGAGAGTGAATTTCAACATGGGGATATATGACGATAAGTGAATTTCAAGATGGGGATACATTAGCCAGTGGGACTATTAACAGAGAAATATACGACAAACAGAGAATATCAACATGGGGACACATGAACAAGTGTGAATATCAAAATGGAAACACATGACCAAGTGAAAATACATGGTGCTCCCAAGGGAAATACATGACCAAGTATGGATATAAGCTTGGAGACTTATGACCAAGTGTGACCATCACCACTGAGATACATTATCAATATGAATATCGCCACGGGGACACATGTAAGAATATCAGCAGTGGGATACATGACCAAGTGAGAATATCAACGTAGTGATACATGAAAAAGTGGGAATATCAAAATGTGGACACTTGACCAAGTGTGAATATTAAGTGGCATATATGAACAAGTGTACATATCAAAAGGGAAAACTTAACCATGTGAGAAAATCAACAGGGAAATCCCTGATGGAGTGTAAATATCAGCATGGCCACACATTAACAAGTGAAAATATTAAAATGGTGTTACATGACCAAGTGTGGCTATGAACTCAGTAACAAAAGGACAAGTGACAACAAGAAAATGTGGGCAGATGAAAAATAAGAGTATCATCACTGTGATACATGACCAAGTGTGAATATCAACACAGGAATTTATATCCCATTGAGAGTAGCAACATGGTGACACCTGGCCAAGTGAGAATAGCATCATATGGATGCATGACCAAGCATGAATATCAATACAGGGATACATGATCAAATGAGAATTGCAACACGAGTATACATGAAGAAGTATGAATGTCAACATAGGGATGCATGGCCAAGTGAGAATATCAAAAAAGGGTGCACATGACCAAGAGTAAATAACAACATGGGGACACATGATCAAGTGACAAGAGCAACACTGAGACACATGCCTAAATGTGAATATGGACACACGATATCAATAATCAAGAATGAATATCGGCCATCTTTGCTCCCAGGCAGGACAGGCAGCTCCAGATACACAGAGATATGCCGAGTTTAACCTCACTTGGAACACAGATCACCAGGCCTTTGCCTGTGCCCAAGACCTGGACTGCTCTGCGGTTCGACTGTGTACCAGCACTGAAGTGGGTCATTTGCCCTGAAGAATAATCTGCTCTTGGAGGGGCTCCCCAATGCCATCTTCACTCCCAGATGAATAGGACAGGCAGCTCTAGGTACAAAGAGACAACCCCGAGTAAAACATTGCTTAGGGCAAGGCACACCAGGGCACCAAGAGCACCAAAGAGAATGTCAGCCCATCAGCAATCTGTGCCAGGGGATACTCAGTCATCCAGAGGAGCAGAAATAGCCTTAGAGGCTTACAGGATATTCAAGCACCAGACAGTAATAGCAGGACCAATTAACACCAGATATAACCAGATGACAAAAAGCAAAAGTAGGAATGTTACCAAAGAAATCAAGGACTATGGCAGCATCTGAACCCAATACTCCAACAACAGCAAGTCCTGGATACCCCAACACAATAGAAAACCAAGATTTGGAATTAAAATCACTGGTCATGAAGCTGTTAGAGGAACACAAGAAGGACATAAAAAATCTCTTTAAAAAATTCAGGAGAAATGGATCAAAAGGTAGAATCCCTTACAAGGGAAACAACAAAATTCAATTAAAGAAATTCAGGAGAACATGGGTCAAAAGATGGAAACCAATAGAGAGGAAATGTAAGAATCACTTAAAGAAATACAGGAGAACTTGGGTCAGCAGGCAGAAGACATGAAAGAGGAAACACAAAAGTCTCTTAAAGAATTACAGGAAAAAACAAACAAACAAGTGAAGGAACTGAGCAAAGCCATCCAGGATCTAAAAGCAGAAGTAGAAACAACTAAGAAATCACAAAGGGAAAAAACTTTGGAGATAGAAAACCTTGGAAAGAAATCATGGGGGACAGATGCAAATATCAACAACAGAATACATGATATAGAAGAAAGAATCTCAGATGCTGAAGATAACATAGAAAGCATTGATTCAACAGTCAAAAATGCAAAATGCAAAAACCTTGTAACCCAAAACATCCAGAAAACCCAGGACACAATGAGAAGACCAAACCTAAAGATTATAGGTATAGATGAGAGTGAAGATTTACAACTTAAAGGGTCAGCAAATATCTTCAACAAAATTATGGAAGAAAACTTCCCTAAACTGAAGACAGAGATGTCCATGAACATACAAGAAGACTACAGAACTTCAAACAGACTGGACCAGAACAGGAATCCCTACTATCAGACAATAATCAAAACCCCAAATGTACAAAACAAAGAAAGAATATTAAAGGCAGTAAGAGAAAAAGGCCAAGTAACATATAAAAGAAGACCAATAAGAATTACACCAGACTTCTCACCAGAGACCATGAAAGCTAGAAGATCCTGGACAGATCTCATGCAGACTCTAAGAGAAAATAATGTCAGCCAAGACTACTATACCCAGCAAAACTCTCAAACACCATACATGGAGCAAAGCAAGATATTACATGATAAAAACAAATTTAGACAAAATCTTTCCACAAACCTAGGCCTACAAAAGATAATAGGTGGAAAAGGCCAATACAAGGAGGGAAAGTACACACTGGAAAAAGCAAGATAGTAACTTTCTTTCATCAAACCCAAAAGAAAATAACCACTCAAACATAAAAATAACATCAAAAATAACAGGAAGAAATAATCGATATTCCTTAATATCTCTTATTATCAATGGACTTAATTCCCGAATAAAAAGACAAAGACAAATAGACTGAAAATCAAAACAGGCCCATACCTTTTCCTGCATACAGGAAACACAACTCAGTGTCAAAGACAAACACTACCTCAGAGTAAAAGGCTGGAAGACAATTTTACAAGCAAGTGGTCTCAGGAAACAAGCTGGAGTAGCCATTCTAATATCAGATAAAATTAACTTTCAACCTGAATACATCAAAAGGGACACAGAAGGATACTTCATACTGGTCAAAGGAAAAATCCACCAAGAAGAACTCTCAATTCTGAACATCTATGCTCCAAATGCAAGGACACTCTCATTCATAAAAGAAACTTTACTAAAGCTCAAAGCACACATTGCACCTAACACAATAATTGTGGGTGATGTCAACATTCCAATCTTCTCAATGGACTGATCAGGAAAACAGAAACTAAAGAGGGACACAGTGAAATTAATTTAAACTTTGGACAAATTGGATTTAACAGATATAAACAGAACATTTCATCCTAAAGCAAAATAATATACCTTTCCTCAGCACCTCATGGTACCTTCTCCAAAATTGACCACATAATTGGTCACAAGACAGACCTCAACAAATGTAAGTATATCGAAATAATCCCATGCCTCCTATCAGATCACTATGGAGTAAGAGTGGTCTTCAAGAACAACAACAACAAAAAAAAAACAGAAGCCTACATATACATGGAAGCTGAACAATAGTCTACTCAATGATATCTTGGTCAAGGAAGAAAGAAAGAAATCAAATACTTTCTAGAATTTAATGAAAATGAAGGTACAACATACCCAAATTTATGGGACACAATGAAAGCAGCACTAAGAGGAAATCCCATAGCCATGAGTGCCTCCAAAAAGAAACTGGAGAGAGCATACACTAGCAGCTTAATGGCACACCTTAAAGCCCTGGAAAAAAAGAAGGTAATTCACCCAAGAGGAGCAGAAAACAGGAAATCATCAAACTCAGAGCTGAAATCGATCAAGTAGAAACACAGAGAACCACAAAAAGAATCAACAAAAACAGGAGCTGGTTCCTTGCAAAAATCAACAAGATAGATAAACCCTTAGACAGACTGATCAGAGGGTACAGAAACAGTATCCAAATTAACAAAATTAGAAATGAAATGGAAGATATAATGACAGAAACTGAGGAAATTCAAAAAAACCATCAGATCCTACTACAAAAACCTATACTCAACCAAACTGGAGAATCTGCAGGAAATAAACAATTTCCTAGACAGATACCAAATACCAAAATTAAATCAGGATAAAATAGATCATCTAAAAAGTCCCATAAACTCTAAAGAAATAGAAGTGGTCATTGACAGTCTTCCAACAAAAAAAAAAAAAAAGCACAGGACCAGATGTTTTTAGTGCAGACTTGTATCAAACCTCCAAAAAAGACCTAACACGAATTCTCTTGAAACTATTCCACAAAATAGAAACAGAAGGAATACTACCCAGCTACTTCTATGAAGCCACAATTAC
>BDUI01017100.1:33537-52214 GCA_002335545.1 Apodemus speciosus
CAGAGTCATTCACATAAAGTGGGAGGGTGAGGAGCAAATTAAATGGAACTTGAATTTAACATCCTAGTACTCTGATGAGTAAACTAAGGGAAATTTTTAGGAACAAGTTTAAATGCCTGGCAGAGAAGAGACATAATCTCTGCAAAACACAGATTACGAAGGAAGGAACAATAACCATATTTGTATATAATGCCTTTCAGCTATTGGGGCATTTGCGACAAATCCAGAACTGGCTGAAAAGATTAAGCTCAACATTTTACTGGCTCCAATTTACAGTCTTAAACATATCAAAGGTGTTGGACACCTTGGATTGTACATCTCTCCAACGACTATCAAGGTTTGTGATAACTCAAGGTGGTGGTATACTTACACTTTTCAAAGTTAGATTGCTAAAATAGARATCTACCAGTTCAGTCTAGTGCTCACTCATCCACATCACCTCCCTTGATGGCTACAGGGAGTCTCACCTCAAAGTTGGGCAGCTTGCATTTCGTCCTGTGCACTTTCTCTAACATGGATGCAATTTGTTAATCTATATTTTTGTCTTTTATCTAGTTCTTATTAATTTAAATTTTCATTTTTCAGAATTTTATGTTAATTATACAGCTATATCTTCCCCATCCCTCCCTATGCTCTTCCAACTCCTCTGCACCTGCTCCTTCTCAAATTCATTACTGACTCTTTAGTTATTATCATTGCATACATGTATGCATGTTGTGTGAAATGTTTAGAAGGCATCCAAGCTAACGCCGGCTAGCACAGGCAGCCAGCCTGGCTAACAGGCAGAGACCATATTGTTTCCTTTTATCCAGGGCTCTCTACTCCAGTCTCACTAAATTCCCATTGCTGGCTATTGTGATACACACACACACACCATGCTTCCTAGGGCTGGCTGGGACACACCCTTGCACACTATGCTCTTCTGCTGTACCTTTCTGTGGAACCCAGTTGAGTAGCCTCATGAAGGAAAACATCACCACAATCTTAGTTTAGAATCAACAGGTAACACAATTGCTGGGCATCCTAACTTCACAAATTATTCTATGTTAAAAATCCACTCGAAACAACAGCCTCTTGCTTTCTACCTTCTGTCTGCCTTCCTCCCTCCTGCCAACCTAAAGCTGCCATTCCTCTCTCCTCCTCTTCTCTTTCTCTTTCTCTTTCTAACACAGAGGTTCCATGTATTTGCCCAGCGATTGGTCCCTTGTAATGTTTGATTATTAGGGGAAGATCCTACCACATATAAATACCAACTAAATCCATTCAGTGTTGCTTGCATGTATGTACACAGGTTTAGCAATGATCACATTGTATGGGATAATCTTTTGACATGTCTACTAATGTTGTTTATCTTATCTAATATTTCACTTCCAAGTTTTCTGCCACTGTCTTCCTAAAACCTGCACACTAAATTTTATTAATGGTACACTTTCCTATATGCTTGTCATTGCAAATATCACTCCTCAAGTTTTCCCTTTTCTCAGTATGTGTTTCATTTTATGAGAGCATCAGGATTCCAAGTCTGTGTCTGATATCATTTGCTATCATCAAAGTATGATGGTAAAGTCCTGGACATCCTTGCCATCACTTCTTAAACACTTTTTATTGTCTGCCGGATTTAGAGTGCCAAGTGCAGTTTTATTGGCATTTACCATGTGAATGCAAATAAAGCCTCTTGTGGAATTTTAAATTCCACTTGTGCCATCAATGTCTTTAGAGTGAAAAACTTCATTCCCATATTGTTTATTTTTCCAGCTATTTCAAAATATTTCATAGTCCCTTGAAATTTTTCATGCAATTTTAGGATGAGTAATCCATACCTATAAATGTTGAACAAACATCAGTTCTGAACGTATGACCAGGCTGAGCTACATAAGCAGTACCAGGCAGGAATAGGATACACAGGAAAGTCTCTCAAAGAAAGCAAGAAAAACGGAGAGATTAAATTGCCATGTGCTTTTCATACTTTCCTTTTTATAATAAAAATTTAAATCTGTGTTTGGGAATATCTTTATCATTAGAAGCAACTATTTTTTTCTTCAGTTGTAACTCTCCGGGCTTTTAGTATTATGAAAAGGCTCGTTGGTCATTCTATGATGAGAAAATATACATAGTATTCCTGGATGGCAGGTGTTCTGAATCACCTACATTTGTTCTATTTCAGAAGTTAAACCAGGATCCTAATGTGCATCAACTATACATGGAAAACAAAACAGAACAAATAACCTGTTCATTTTCTCTGTCATCCATCTTCCCAAACCAGATCGTTACTCCACTTAGGGTTTTCTTTAAAATGATTTCTGTTGTTTGTTACATCTCAAATGGAGTGTGTGTGTGTGTGTGTGTGTGTGTGTGTGTGTGTGTGTGTGTGTGTGTTTGGTCATATTCTACACAATGACTAATTTGAGGCAGGTTTCTTTGTGCTTTTGTAGATTCCTTACCTCTGATACATAGATTATGTTTTATATAGTACAGACTTCTCTTTTTCCTTATTCATTTGACCGCATCATACATGTTTACAATGTATTGATTATATTCAACCCATTATCCTCACATCCATTCTCCTGCTTCTGAATGACATACTTTCCAACTCATTCCCCTTCTACTTTCATATCTTGCTGTTTGTTTGTTTGTTTGTTTTGTTGTTGTTATTTGTTGGTGGTGGTGGTGGGGGGTGGTTGGGGGTTTTTTGGTTGCTCTTTAATTTTTTAGGTTTTGTTTTGGTTTTGTTGTGATTCACAGCCTAGTTGGGTTTCCTGCATCAACATGACAAGGGGCTGTGTAGAGAAGGACAAATCACCACTAAAGAAAATGACACCCATTCTAATGACCATAGATGTTTTTAAATTGGCTTTTTATATTGGCAGTCTACTATAGAATAAATGTTCATAGATGTAGCTAGAGAAATGTTGTATCATATAGCTAGGTACACAGTATTTAGTCTGTGAACTTTTCCTAGATGGATGATCTCATAGTCAGAGGATGTTAACTTTTATTGCTATCTGTTAATGAGATATAGTGAACAGTTATTGCTGCATGCTTTCTCTATATCTACTGAGATCCTGCATTATTTCTTTCCTAGTTTGTTAAAAGCTGAATTACCAATTTTCTGAGATTTAAAACAACTTTCATTCCAGAGACAAACCTCWCATTTTCTAAATTAATATCTTATCTATAAATCATTTTCTATTTTTGCCAAGCAGGCAGAACAATTGGGTTCACCTTTACTATTTTAGCATTTACATCTATTCTCTATTTATTTTATTTCTTTTACTTTTTGAGGCATGGTTTCAAATATCCTAGGCTGGCAATAAACTTGCTGTGTAGCTAAAGACAACCTTGAACTGTTTTTGTTCTCTTTCCTGTACTTCTTATACAGTGGTATTTTAGGAGTTTATTACTATGCAAGTTTTATACAGGCGCTAATCAAAAAAAAAAACATCTGACATCCACAGGCAGCTGCCATCTTAATTTCTGAGAAATATTGGCTGTGTTTTCTTCTCATATGATCTCTTTCTAAGTTTAGTGTTAGAGAATTGCTGGCCTCATAAATGCAGTAGGGGAGTATTCTGTTATTGCATTTTTATAAGRTAAATGTCTGGTCTATTTCATCTGTAAAGTCATGTGGCTCTGAGACTTTCCTAGAAGGAAGTTTAATTATAATATAATTTATAAACAGAGACAGAATGACTTAGATTATTCATTTTTAAATTAGTAAATATACATTTTGCCTAAAATCCATGGTCCTATCTTACTTGTGTCACTGGCTTTATTACTACAAAGTATTCCCATATTATTCTATTAATAAATACAGAATGACAGAATATAAGGGGTTTTGGATTTTGTTTTGTTTTGTTTTGTTTTGGGTTTTTCAAAACAGGGTTTCTCTGTGTAGCTCCGGCTGTCCTGGAACTCACTCTGTAGACCAGGCTGGCCTCAAACTCAGAAATCTGCCTGCCTCTGCCTTCCAAGTGCTGGGATTAAAGGCATGTGCCACTACTGCCTGGCCAGAATATAAGGTTTACAGAAGTCTAATTTCACCCTCTAGGCGAGTTAAAGTCTAATTATTACTAAAACATTAAATTATTGTGCTGTTGGAGACAGCCTCCTCACAAACCTTCAGCACTCCTGAGTCCATTTCCATTGCCTGGCCTTGAGTTTGGTTCCTCTACTAGATGTACAGTTCATAGTAAACTGAAATCAGATTAGATTCTCTATAGATCTTTGAATTTCAACTCCTCCTTGGATGGAAGCCTTAGCTGCTTTGGACTTTTCCAAATCTCATTTGCCTATAAAGATTACAAAGTTGGGAATACTTTTTGTGCAACAGATATGTACTATAAGACTCAGCAAGCCGGGCAGTGGTGGCGTGCACACCTTTAATCCCAGCACTTGGGAGACAGAGGCAGGTGGATTTCTGAGTTCGAGGCCAGCCTGGTCTACAGAGTGAGTTCCAGGACAGCCAGGGCTACACAGAGAAGCCATGTCTCGAAANTGGGAATACTTTTTGTGCAACAGATATGTACTATAAGACTCAGCAAGCCGGGCAGTGGTGGCGTGCACACCTTTAATCCCAGCACTTGGGAGACAGAGGCAGGTGGATTTCTGAGTTCGAGGCCAGCCTGGTCTACAGAGTGAGTTCCAGGACAGCCAGGGCTACACAGAGAAGCCATGTCTCGAAAAACCACACACACAAAAAAAGACTCAGCTAGTTAGAATCATATTTTTCATGTTACACTCTCTCACAGCCTAATATGCAGTCTTTGAGAACTCTTGTTTTGTATTATGTGTTTCAATTAACACTATCTGATATCATTTCTAAATGAAGCTTCCACTGTTTCCTTTCCCCAGCATCTCAAATCACCTGCGTGTCTATTAAAGTTGTTGATCTTAGTCATTTTGTCTAGATGGAATCATGTACTTTGGGGTCCTCTGTTTTGACTATCTCAGTTGGTATAAATACTGTTAGTTCATCTATGGTGTCATATTCGGGATTCTCTTCTGTGAAAGAATAATAATCTGCTGTGTAAATGTAACACATTCACTTAATCTGTAAACCACTACTGACAGAGTTTTCCCTGCTTTTTTTCTAGTTTGCTCCTTTGCAAGTTTTTGTGTGGACATGTTTTCATGTTATGCTAAGTGTGCTTCAAAATATAGCCACTTCCATACAATGTTTAGTTCAACAGGTCCACCAGGCATTAACCCTAAGTAAATCCTCCCCAATAAAGAAGCAGAAAGATTGCTGTCACCCTATGTCACCCTATTCTCGTAGCAGTACATGAATTGAATGTCATAATCAGTGAATTAAGCCAATCCACCCTTCAGTAAGACACAATAGTTTCGCCTTATGCTTCACTCCCTATAAACATTGTACTTCTATCAGACAAAACATTTTCTCACACTAAGAGCTGCTCTTCACATTTGTCAATTTCAGCTTCTTTTTGGTGAAAAAGAATTTTTGCCTACTGTAGTTTCCAGTAAGCTGGGTGAATATGTATGTGATATTAACTTGATCAATGCTGGATGTGCTACGATGATAGGATCAATGGGTGGATATTCTCCAGAACAGTTAAATATGGTAGGTGTTGTTTCTTTTCAAATCCATTGGTGTGTGCATGCGTATGTGAGCACGTGTGCTATTGAGATAACAATTCTATCTAGAAATTAAACTTTAATTCATTTAGTATGGTACATATTAAAATCAAGGTTTGTTTGCATACAATTCCACATTCTCAACATGAGAGCACAGAAGATCTGTTGTCCACCAATTGTGAATGAATAGCTGGGTATCGGGTATGGAAGAGTTTTGTTTTTTCTTCTACTCAGGTCAGTGAATGCATCTGCTGTCATTCATCAAGTAACTAATCACCCTGTTCACCACTTTTTGTTCCAGAATTAAGGATAGATCCATGTAAACTATCCCATAAAATATGAATCATTAACAAAAAGAAATTCTTGCTGTTGTTGTTATTGTTGTTGTTGTTGCTGTTGTTATACAAGAAATATATTTGGTAGGCAAATCATAGTTGTGCACCATGGGACTCATGACAAAGGATCAGTTTTCACATAGTCTCCATCATATRCATGACAAAAAAAAGTAAGTGAACTGACTCAGATTTTGTTAATATATAAGCTTTGCTAAATCTTCTACCCTCGTAGAAAACCACATCCTTCTAATTACTGAACATTAAAACATACAAAATGTGTGTGTATTGTTAAAAAATTTAGAGTCAACTCTCAAGACAAGCTCACACCAAACTGTTGGTGTGAGCACTATTTCACAAATAGCATTTTATGGCTTGAGAAGGTTGTATTTATATATTTAGGAATATGTAACAAAACTCAAAGAAAAAAGACTTCATAGTTCACAAAATTTAGAGAGAGCAAAGTAGTATAGATGGTTGAGGTTGGAAGGCAGAGAAAGAGAAAAATGATGTAATTGTATTTTTGTTTCAAAAAATTAAAATGAAAACTTTTCTTATTGTAACAATAATATTTAGATTCTTTACTGTGGCCAAAATCTATAACTTTCATTATAAACTTATTGGAGATATCTCGCTTTTATCTTTTTATTTTGTATGCTTGAGTATTATTTGTATGTATGTCTTTCACATTATGATGCACATAGGGGTCATTGAATACACAGGTCATTGTGAGCCACCCACATGGGTTCTGGGGTTGAATGTAGGTCCTTTGCAAGAACCACTGCTACATGGAAATAATACAGCCTCACTCTTTTCAAAGATTTGTTTCTGTGGAAGGAAATTAAATTCTAACAAGTGTATGTTGTGTCTGACTCTCTCCTAGAGCCGCATTGATGTGTATGTAAARCTCAATCTAGCAGGAACATCAGTCAAAATTCTTATGCACTATGATCAGGTATGTCTTTTATAATATATCTCTTTCTTTCCTTCTGATTTTGAAATTCCCCTATTTTTTAAGTTTCATAAAATGATATAGTATTTTGCATAAATAACTAACCTTTCATCATTTTTCCAGCTTCTTAATGACTTTTCTTGCTGTCAAATACATATTAATTGATACAGTTTAGGTAGTACTAAAATGGTTGTAAAGTATATTTTGTTTGAGGTGTTATTAAAAGTAAAAATATTTCAAGGTCTTTTTATACTTACTCATAAAATGTATAAATCTCTAGAACTTTAATTTAGTAGCCATTGATTAGGCAGTTCATTTCTATCATTAAGATAGAAAATGTACTGGACTTATCTGGGCCAATCACTGTAAAAAGAGGCAATAGAACTCAATGAATGTTGGTTCTATCATAATCTAAGGCTTTGTGAGTAATGGTATGTTTTCTCTGTATTTAAGGCAGTTAAAAATGGTGTACTTCGGGCTTATGATTATGGAAGTCAATCTCTGAATATGCAACACTATAATCAGGTAAGTCTCTTCTTCCAGATTTAATGATCTGGGCCTTATAAAAGGCACATAGTCTAAGAAATCTAACTAAAGTCCTCATTTTTAAAAAAAAAGACTTTGGGACATTTCATTTTTCCTAGGAAGAGGGACTGCACAGAACTTTGAGAGGAATCTAAATGAATACCATAATCTCTTGAATGATGATACTGTGACAATGTTCTTTCTAACACATCATTTAAATCTCTCAAAATTATGTGGGATTTATCAGATAGTTATTAATATAGTCATTTCACATGTAAAGATCCAGGTTAAGAGAACTTGGGACTTGTATGATCTCAAGTTTGGATGACAGACCACTATAATAAGGGGCAGTGGCACATAGCAGTAACCTCAGGATTGAGGATACTGAGAGGGGAGGATTCTGGCAAGAAAGCAGCATAGACTACATAGATGGTAACTGTAACAAAACTAAAGTAAGCAAATAGATAAAAATAAGACTAAATTCACCTGGCAAAGGTCGAGATCAATGATTTCTATGGATGTAATGAGTGGGCCATTCTCATCCCATCACAGGTGAGAGTAAGCCATGAGGAGTTTGCTGGTTTTGTGAGTGTTTGTTGAATTTTTGTTAATCCTTTTGTTAATGCATTGCTCTTTGTCCTTTTCCTTCAGACGACTCCTCCAGTATACAATGTGGAAGACATGAAGGTTCCAACTGTCATCTTTACTGGTTTAAATGATTTTTTGTCTGACCCAGAAGATGTTGCAATTTTGAAACCCAAAATCCCCAACCTCATATACCATAAAACTATTTCTAATTTTAGTCATTTTGATTTTATACTGGGATTAAATGCTAGAAAAGAGGTTTCTGAGGAAGTTTTAACAATTCTTAGGGAATATGGCCACGATGATCAGCTTTAGCTTTCTATATGTTTTTAAATATTTCTGAAATTCTCTTGCTTTTATACATGCAAATATTTTTTGCTAGGCATTTTATGCCCTTAATTTTCTCTGATCTTTAAGCTGTTACTTCATTTGTTGAATCATTTGTTTTAGTGAAAAGTATGACCATCAAGAGAATGYGTCATCTTGTGACTGGTTCAAAATTAATCTAAGTTTATTTTTTGACATGATGGCTCCTAAAAGACCTACTTTTAATTTGCAGTAATGAAACCCTAATATACTGATAAGGGAAGAGGCCAGGCACAAACTGTGATATCAGATCTGATGCTGTCTGAAGAACAAATCACAACACGTTTCATGCATCAGAACCGAGGCTCTAGAAGGACAGTCAATCTTGTTGCTTAGATTACACAACGCTTAGTCGCTAGTCACAGTTCAAAGCTCCCCTGTCACTCTACTTGTGTGGACCAGGCACTGTTTGAATAAGTCTCTTTTCTCAGTATTCTCCACCTTGAAGAAAGAAGAAATATGTAAAATTATCTGAGCTATTAAACATAATTCACAGGATTGATCATTCATGGAACCCAGTGAATAATATGGTATTTTGAATTCTCCTTGCAACACAAATTGACTGCAAATTCAAACATACAATTTTAACTTTATTATTAAATTTTAATCTATTTAGGTTTTTAAGGCACAAAGTAACAATTCTATGACATTTGGACAATATAAAGAGCAATTATGGCCAGTCTCAAATGTATTTTTCTTACAATCTTTTACAAGATTATAAAGATGAGTGTGTGTGTGTGTGTGTGTGTGTGTGTGTGTGTGTGAATTTGCACACGTGAATGGCCTTTTCCCATCTATTGACATTCACATAATTACTGTCTTTTGTCCATTTATGGGATCATATTTATTGTCTTGGAATATGTCAAATTGTCCCTGGAATATTTCTGGAATAAAGTCAACTTATTAATAAGTGATTTTATGTTTCTTAAAAGTATTTTTATTCTTCTTCAATACATTACAAAGTGACTGCAGTTTCCACTCCTTCCACCCCTTACAGTTCCCTGCACCCATCTCCCTTCTTCCCCAGTTCCACTTCTCTTCCTTTGTCCTTCTGAAATGTGCAGGCCTCCCAAGGCATCACAAGTGACAGTCAGACTGGGCACAAAAATCAATTTGCCCAGACCMAGAAAGACAAACATGGTATGTACTCACTCATGAGTAGATATTAGATCTTCAGTAAAGAAGAATCATGCTATAATCCATAGACCCAGAAAGGCTATGTAACCAAAAAGAGGTCAAAGTGAGATGCATAGGTCTTTTGAGAAGAGGAAATAGAATGGATTTGGTGGGTGGACTCGGAGCAGGTAGAAATGAGAAGCAGAAAGATCAGGTGAGGAAGAGAATGGAGGGATAGAGCACTGGGAGGAAAAAAACTGTAATTGGAGGCACTTGAGGAGACNGTGTGTGTGTGTGTGTGTGTGAATTTGCACACGTGAATGGCCTTTTCCCATCTATTGACATTCACATAATTACTGTCTTTTGTCCATTTATGGGATCATATTTATTGTCTTGGAATATGTCAAATTGTCCCTGGAATATTTCTGGAATAAAGTCAACTTATTAATAAGTGATTTTATGTTTCTTAAAAGTATTTTTATTCTTCTTCAATACATTACAAAGTGACTGCAGTTTCCACTCCTTCCACCCCTTACAGTTCCCTGCACCCATCTCCCTTCTTCCCCAGTTCCACTTCTCTTCCTTTGTCCTTCTGAAATGTGCAGGCCTCCCAAGGCATCACAAGTGACAGTCAGACTGGGCACAAAAATCAATTTGCCCAGACCMAGAAAGACAAACATGGTATGTACTCACTCATGAGTAGATATTAGATCTTCAGTAAAGAAGAATCATGCTATAATCCATAGACCCAGAAAGGCTATGTAACCAAAAAGAGGTCAAAGTGAGATGCATAGGTCTTTTGAGAAGAGGAAATAGAATGGATTTGGTGGGTGGACTCGGAGCAGGTAGAAATGAGAAGCAGAAAGATCAGGTGAGGAAGAGAATGGAGGGATAGAGCACTGGGAGGAAAAAAACTGTAATTGGAGGCACTTGAGGAGACMAGGTAGAAACTTAGTGCAGTGGGAATCTACTGGAATCTACAAGGATGTCCCTAGCAAAGACTCCTAACACTGGGGGATGTGGAGCAAGACCCTGCCATCTTCTCTAACCAGACAAGGAGTTCCTAGTTATGGCATTGGGATATGAACACAGCCACAAAAGCTTCAACCTTCAATCTGTCCTTGGTGGACGCCATGCAAGAGGAGCTGCAGCGGGCAACTAAACTCTCTGTAGATGACTCACCATTTTGCATGGCTGCAGTGGGTATATCCTGGAAAGACATGGCCCCAGAAGCTGTGTGCCAGGATTGCTTCTTGATGCTAGTATACCGTCTCATGTTAATCATTGCTGTATTCCTCCTCTTTCTCACATGGTATGACACGCTGTCCATAGTCTCTAACCCTTGATTCCTGAGTATTAGCCCGCCTTGTTGAGTAAAACTTCCTGTAGACCAAAATAAATATGAACTTTTACRACCTAGTGTTGTTTAGATGAATTCACAATTTTATAGAATTCCTGATTAAGTCAAATAATTTTAGGAAGTTACAGTAGTTGATAGAAATTTTAAGGAGATAGTTTAAGTTGTTTGGCCAGAAAGATATAATAAAGCTGAAATCAAGAGTATATTGTACTTTTTCCTCATAGAATAGTATATAAAGGTTGCATGAAAAGGGATACAATAAGCTGTTATGTGCTACAAGTATGTAAGAAGGAAGAAAAATGGGCTTGGGCACATTAATGATAAATAYAAACATTCATTTTATGTCAGGTCCAGGGATGAGGTCACAATCATGAGCCACAGTAAAGTTAAATCATGCTGAGGGTGAATAATTCTATAAAAATAAATTACTAATTTGGCCTTATGAAATGAACTTATGAAATGAAAGCTAGATCAACCTACTGCTTTTGCATACACACACACACACACACACACACACACACACACACACACACACATACACACTTATCCTTTTTTTTTATCTTTCTTGCTGGCACCTAAGAAGTTAAAGTTCAGAGTTTCTTCTTGGTCACTGAGCATCCCAGTCCCAGATAACAGAGTTTTGATCACTTCAGCACTTACAATGCTGACACTGTAAATTGCTTGCCACTGTCAGTGTGGAAGTGGGGGTGGGGAAGTAGTTGGTTGCTATCAGCACCAACTGACAATAATCTCTTACTGCCTTCCTCAGCTTACCTGTGGTGTTGAAGCTGGTCTTCGACATGCCCTACCTGAAAGATGTGCTAGATGTGCTGGGACAATGGTGGCACAGAACTTGTGGGAGTGGCCAGCTAGTGACTAGTCTAACTTGAGGCCAATGCCTGGAGCGTGAGCCCATGCCTAACATTGCCTGGATGGCTAGGCCCCAGATGATGGAGAGCCAAGAGACTTAGGATAGAATTAAATATGACTGGACTCCTCTCAAAAAGTCAGTGAAATGATTTCTGATGATATTCTGTTGTACTCATTGATTGGTGCCTAGCCCAATTATCATTAGTGACACCACAGCAAAACATTAGGTAGAGCCCAGTGAAACTCATAAAAGAGGGTAAGGAAGGATTGTAGGAGCCAGAGGGGTAGAGATACCATGAGAACATGGCTCTCAGATTCAACTAAGCAGTGTTTTAAGGGTATCACAGAGACTCAAGCAACAATCACAGAGCCTGTATGGGTCTGAGCTAGGTCCTGAGCATGTATGTTATGGTTGTGTAGATTGGTGTTATTGTGGACCTCCTACGATGGGAATGGGGGTGTCTCTGACTCTTTTGTCAGCCTTGCAAGTATTTTTCAACTATTTCTACTGAGAAAATTTTTATCAGGGAGTTTGATCTGTAATTTTCCCTCCTTGTGTCTTTATCTGGTTTAAGTATCAGGATTAATATACCTCCATGAACACTGCAAATGTTTTAAGTGTCCTGTCCTTTCATATTTTGTGGGGTAGCATGGGAATAATTGATGATAATTCTTCATTGTAGATCTGATGGAATTTAGTAATGAGTTCATTTAGATATCTAGATGAGGATTTGTCCTTTTTTAGTTTAGAGAATTTTTATACTTCTTCAGTCTTTCTATTTCTATTTATAAATTATCTCATCTTGGTAGTTTATGTGCATCTTGAAAGTAATTTTCTAATTGAGTAGACAATATGTTTTTAAGGAATACCCTAAGATTTTTATTAAATTTCATTGGTTTCTGACAGAAATGTCTTTTATTTGTACATTTGTTGATTTACTCTCCCTCCCTCTCTTAATTACTTCTTTCACTTGCTGACGCTGAGCTTGAAATGCTCTTGTTTTCCAGGTGGTTAACCTGTCGTGAGTTTTTTGGTTTGATTTTTTGTTTGTTTTGTTTCATTTTAATCTCTCTCCCTTCTAAATGGATGCCATTAAAGCAAAGATTTCTTTTTTATCATGGCCTTGTGTTCATCATATCACGTATTATATTTCATTGTACTTTGCATTCATTTCAATTCATAGAAAGGATTTATCATTTTTCTTCTTAATTTTATGTTAATTCAATAAGGTAGAGTTTCATTAATCTTCATTAATTGTCTGTTCTAATCTTTTATAGCTGTTAATTTGTAGCTTTGTTCCACTGAATGAGATAGAAATCAAACTATTGCTTCAGTTTTGTTATATTTGTTAAGACTTACTTCTTATCATAATATGTGAGCTATTATAGAAAGTATTACATAGGCTGCTAAAAAGAATGCATATGACCCATTATGGGATCAAATATTATTTTTTTTAATCTTTTTTATTATTATCTTCATTTTTTACAGTCCAGTCATTATCCCCCTCCCATTCAACAGTTCCTCATTCCATTCCTTCTCCCCCATCTCCAAGAGGATGTTCCCACACCCCCTCAACACCCCACCAGGCCTCCACATTCCCTGGAGCCTCAAGTCTTTCAAGGGTTAGGCACATAGGCTCTCACTGAGGCCAGACCAGACAGTCCTCTGTTGTGTATGTGTTGGGGGACCTCAGACCAGCTAGTTCATGCTGCCTGGTTGAGAGATCTCAGGGGTCTTGGTTAGTTGAGACTGATGTTCTTCCTATGGGGTTGCCCTCCTCCTTAGCTTCTTCCAGCCTTTCCCTAATTCAACTACAGGGGTGCATGACTTCTGCCCATTGGTTGGTTGAAAGTATCTGCTTCTGTCTAAGTCAGCTGCTTGGTGTGTCTCTCAGAGGGAAGTTTCTGTCTGTAAGTACATCATAACATCAGTAATAGTATCAGGCTTTGGAGCCTTCCTTTGAGATGGGTTCTGATGTGGGCCTGTCACTGGACTTCCTTTCCCTCAGTCACTACATTTTTGTCCCTGCAGTTCTTTTAGAYAGAACAATTCTGAGTCAGGGTTTTTGACTGTGGGATGACATCCCCATCCTTCCACTTGATGCCCTGTCTTTCTACCAGAGGTGAACTCTACAAGTTCCCTCTCCCCACTKTTGGGAATTTCATCTAAGGTCCCTCCCTTCCAATCTTGAGATTCTCTTACCTTCTGGGTCTCTGGTATGTTCTAGATGTTCCCCCACCTCCTAACTCCTGAGGTTGTATATTCCCTTTCATTCTGCTGGCACTCTGAGCTTCACTCCTGCCCCCCAATACCTTATCATGTTCCCCTTTACCCCTGCCCCTCCCCTTCCCCTCTTCTACCCAGTTCCATCCCTCTCTCTGCCCTCTGGTTTCTTCCCTCCCTAGTGGCACTGAGGCATCCTTACTTGGTCCCTATGGCTTGTTAACCTTTTGGAGTTCTGTGGATTGTATCCTGGGAATTCTGTGCTTTTTTTGGCTAATATCCACTTTTTTATGAATACATACCATGCATGTCCTTTTGGGTCTGAGTTACCTCACTCAGGATGATATTTTCTAGTTCCAACCATTTGCCTGCAAAACTCATGATATCCTTATTTTTAATAGCTGATTAGAATTCCATTGTGTAAACGAGCCATATTCTCTGTATCCATTCTTCTATTTTTGGACATCTGGGTTGTTTCCATCTTCGGGCTATCACAAATAAGGCTGCAAGAACATAGTGGAGCATGTGCCCTTCTAGCATGGTAGGGCATCTCTTGGCATCTCCATARTGGTATAGCTGGATCTTCAGGAGGATCTATTTCCAATTTTCTAAGGAATATTCAGATTGATTTTCAGAGTGGTTGTACCAGTTTGCAATCCCACCAGCAATGGAGGAGTGTTCCTCTTTCTCCACATCCTCACTAACATGTGCTGCCACCTGAGTTTTTTATCTTAGCCATTCTGATTGGTATAAGGTGGTAGATATCTCAGGGTAGTTTGATTTGCATTTCCCTGATGACTGGAGACTTTGAAGGACTATTTCTTTAAGTGCTTCTCAGCCATTTGAGNAACATGTGCTGCCACCTGAGTTTTTTATCTTAGCCATTCTGATTGGTATAAGGTGGTAGATATCTCAGGGTAGTTTGATTTGCATTTCCCTGATGACTGAGGACTTTGAAGGACTATTTCTTTAAGTGCTTCTCAGCCATTTGAGATTCCTCTGTTGTGAATACTCTCTTCAGTTCTATAGCCCATTTTTGATTGGATTGTTTGAGGTTTTGGAGCTTCTTGAGTTCTTTATTTATTTTGGATATTAGCCCTCCAATATCCAGTGGGGGTCAGTGAAGATTTTTTTCTCCCAATCTGTAGGTTGCTGATTTGTCTTATTCTCTATGTCCTTTGCCTTACACAAGTTTTTTCAGGTTAATGAGGTTCCATTATAGTCTGTTAAGTCTATTTGATATATGATGTCATCTAATGCTGATGTTCCTGTTTATTTCTCTTCCTGAATGATGTTTCAGTGGGTGAAATGAGTTAGGAAATTCACCTCCTCCTATTGTATGTATGTTCACATTTTACTTTCAATCCAATAATATCTATATGAAATTTGTTGTGTGTTCAGCACATATATGTTTAGAACTGTCGTGCATTCTTGGTGGGTTTTTCCTAATGAATGTGAAAAAACTTTCCTTACTCTTTTGACGAGATTTGGGTTGGAGTCTTCTTTGTCAGGTATTAGAGAATCAAATCTTCTTTTATCTCAGTTTTATCCTTCTGCCTAATGTAGCATCCATCTTTTATGAAAAGATATCTTTCTTAGAGGTTAAGTGGAGGGATCCTACCTTTTAACCTTATTCTACTAGTCTAYATCTGTTAATTGGGAAATTGAGTCCACTGATACTAGGAGTCAATATTGAAAAGGAAGTATTATTTCCTATCATTGATTTTGCATCATTTCCTAGTCCTCTTGCTGAATGACTTTTTATACMGTTTTCTTCCTTGTGGCTTCATGCATAGATTTGTCTCTTTGTTTACTATAAAATATTCATTCAATATTCTCCCATGGATTAGSYTTAGCAGTCACATATTACCTAAGCCTAATTTTACTGTGAAAATTTTTCTTTCTCGCTCAATTATAATAGCCTATTGATATAGAGTTGATGTTTCTTTCTGAATTTGATCATATGTTATCATAAGTGCCTCAGTCTTTTGACATCTGTATTAAGAAAGCTAGTGGAACTTAGTACCTCTCTCATAGTATAATACACTTACATTATTCTAAATATTTAACAGCTTAGTCATGNCTCGCTCAATTATAATAGCCTATTGATATAGAGTTGATGTTTCTTTCTGAATTTGATCATATGTTATCATAAGTGCCTCAGTCTTTTGACATCTGTATTAAGAAAGCTAGTGGAACTTAGTACCTCTCTCATAGTATAATACACTTACATTATTCTAAATATTTAACAGCTTAGTCATGCTACTATGAAGGGAAATGTCTCCTCAATATCTTTTTGGTGTTCCCCAAAGTCTGTTCTGTCTCTAATGGCACATTGTTTAGTTAGATAAGTTTTCATTATGATTATATTGCCACTCTTCTGATTTTCAGAATGAAATTATTTATTTTCTTCTTAATACAAAATTCTTTTAAACTTTTAAAAGTAATTTCAATTTATGTGCATGAATATTTTACCAAAATGTATGCCTGTGCACTAAATATGGACCTGGTGCCCAGAAAGGCCTCTGAACTGGAGCTACAAATGGTCATGAACCACCATTTTTGTGCTAAGAATTGAAGCCAAGTCCTCTGGTAGTGCTCTTAACCTCTGATATATCTATCTAGTCTTGCGACATACAAGATTCTTATATTTGACATAAATGATATATTACATATCTTGAAAGTCTTATTTGTACCTTCTTAAAATGTATCTTGTCTTCAGGTTCAAATAGCCTGTGATCTCCTTAATCTATTATATTGGTGAGATTTTCCACAGCTGTTTTATCCAATTTATAAATTCCAGTATTTCAGTTTGGTTTTTCTATTTCTTTATTTAATTCCAGTTTTAAATCACATTTAGTATTTTTTTGTTTCCTTACATTTTTGTGGTTTGGGTGGCAGTTGAGAGTTTGTTTTCTCAGTCAATTTTTTAAACATTTTATTCTTTTTATTTCTTTACCCAGGATTTAATTTAATACACACTCGCATCAGTACTCTGAGATAGCAGTGTGTGGAATAGTTATTCATAGTACTTGTTTTTTATAGTACTTGTGATTTTTGCATTTGTATCACCCTGTCACATCTGGAGGTAGCCCACAGAATGAACTTAATCTAAATTTAATTTATCTACYCATTTCTGCATTCAGGTAGTAAACAGGAATGCAATTGGAAGACCTTAGTGATCTATGAATCAGTGAGTTCCCTGGGRCCTCAAAATACTATCTGTCCTCACTGCTCAGCCACAGGAAATTGTTTCTCTTGMTTTTCTGTGTTTGTTCAGTAAAGGAGTAGCAACTGCTCAGCTAGATTTTAATAGAACCTTCAAACTGATAACCACACCCAAACTACACTGCCTGATCTCCAGTGACTTGTAGGAACATTTGAAGTAGAGAAGTGTTACTCTACTCTATATTGCCTTCTTTCCTTTCATCCAAGAAGCACTTTTCTRTTGAGGGGAAAACTTTGCATGCTCTCCTGTAGCAATTTCTGTATAGATGTTCAAAGGACTAGTGTACAAAGCAGCAAACTACGTAAAGGATAAGATGGGGGAAGGTAGAAAGTGTGCAGAAAAGAATAAGGTTAACTTGTATCCCAGAATTCTGTTATGTGAACTGCTTAGACTGAGTGTTTTTTTAAAAGAATAATGTTTTATTCACGTTTGGATCTAAAGGCTGGGAGACCAAGATTTTGGGCCACATCTAGTGAAGCTGTAATATGCTGTTTGTTTGTTTGTTTGTTTGTTTGTTTGTTTGTTTGTTTTGTTCCTTTTCCTTTGCAATGCTGGGAATAGATAGTACATTAGGGTCATGTGAACAGTAGAGAAGTGATCTACTGAACTACAAACTCATTCAGGTAAAAACTCTTGCCATGGGAGTTCTCACCCAGGCACCTCATGGGAAAATAGGCATACTCAGATACAGACCATAGCTGGATATTATAACTGACTCAATCTTAAGTTAACCAATAATCAATACATTTATTCAATCATGGAGAGAATAATATATTCATGAGACCTCGCAAACAAATAGCCTCTTTAGGATCCCATATCTAAGTTACTGTAATGCATATTAAATTTTAAAATAAAGTTTAATGGTGATATTTAATACTCACTCCTAAAATTTGAAACCTGAGGAAATACCCTCCCAATACATAGAAGACTGTACAAATAATATTAGAAACAATGTAAACTGAGGACTACAAAATATAAACTCTAGTATATACTGAATGTTCAAATTTAGAATTAATATGCACAAGAATATATCATCTAATGTGAATTCAATGAATAAATAAGCAGAAATGTCAACACATTTAAATTCCTTGAATGCCCCTTTACTCTTTCTCATTGTAAACATATATTTTTCCATTCTTCTGTTACTTCTCCTTCTGCTATTGGACATGAGATCACAAACTGTACCCTAAGTCATGTCTAGACTCCTGTCATCAATAAGCTAACTTAAGGTCAAATTAAAAGTTAGAAATAAAGCTAGGTGTTACATGCCTTGATTCCCAGGACTCAGGTGGTAGAGGTAGGCAGATCTCTGAGTTTGAGGCCAACCTGGTCTATAGAGAGTTCCAGGACAGCAAGGGCCACATGGTGGAACCCTGTATCCAAAAACAAAAAGAAAAACAAGAAGTAACAAACTGAAATATTCACTGTCACCACATTGTGAAGAGGAGCAAAGAGATCCAGAGAGATGTCCTAAGCTCATCCTGGAAAATAGATTCTACAAAGGAAACCTAAATTATGTTTGT